>JAVTVY010019544.1:0-80547 GCA_036873755.1 Hanleya hanleyi | reverse complement strand
TGAAAAAGTAACCATTCCATAAAATTCAAACTGCAAAAACCTTGGTGTCCCTAATAACCAAGGCTTCATCTCTAAAATCTACAACACATCCATAGGCTGACAGGAAATCGAAGCCTAGCGACAGGTCGTCAACCAAGGGTGCCATCATTATATTTCCAATACAGTGAAAATCGGAGATGGACAATGGGACCTGCCGAACTAGCATTCCCATACTGGTCATTCCTCGAAATGCACCAGTTAACCGAATAGGCGAAGACGACAACCCCTGGAGACCCAACCTAGCAAATAAATGTGCACTCATGACGGTGACTTGGGCGGCCGTGTCTACCACAGCAGTTACCGGCACAGACCCAACCTTAACTGGAATGGACATCGCCCACCCCTGGGAACGAGACAGAGTAACATCTCTGACTGCTGCAGTACGTTCAGGAACACCTGCCTCGTCCCCCGTGGACGATCCCACACCGTCATTTGCAGTTGCTAATTCAGCCCATCCATCTAAATCCTGTCTAGCAGGACAAAAACGGCTTATGTGCCCGAGTTTACGGCACGAGTAGCAGAGTCGTGGTGGACGGAAGGGTCGCGATGACCGACGGCGAGGGGACCTCTTATTTATCCCTTCCCCTTCTGCCTTACAAGCATCAGGAAAAGCCTCCCCCACTGAATCAACATTAACAGTCCTACATGTGACCGTCTGAAAATCCAACTCTCTCAGATTATATCGTGAGGAGTTCACATAACTCACGGCTTCCTGGATTGTTGTAGGGCTCTTTTCCATAGCAAATCTCACAGCCTGTATTTCCCTCCATCCCCTGAGAAAATATTCCACCGCTACCGACTCAATAATCTTTTCCGGTGCATTCGGATACCCGTCCCTTGCCAACCTAGCGCATCTAAACACAAACTCCTCTAAAGTGTCCTTCGGACCCTGCTCTTCTGCCTGCAAACGCTGCCTAACTACACGCGGAGGTTCCCTACTGTTATAATGGCATTCCGTTGCTTTGAGGAGCATATCAAACGAGGTTTTGACTGCCTCCGATTGATAGCTGTAAAACATCATGGCATCGCCATGAATACAGTCCGTTAATTTCTTAAGACGCTGGTCTTTGTTCCACTTTCTACTTTCAGCCTCCAACTCAAACTTAACCCTAAATGGAACCCAGTCCCCTCTGGTTCCTCAAAACACTAAATTCTTCGGAAGCCGGGGACTCTTGATACGGTAGCGTTCTCGGGATATATGTCGTTCGGTTGATCTCGATCTGGACGAGCATCCGCTAAATTTACTAGGAGAGGCCTCAACCTCCCCCTCGGTATCAGTAGTGGACACATCGGCCAGATTCCCATTATCTATATCCCATTGGAGATACTGTCCCCCTACCATAGCATTGTCTAAAAACAATCCATTCCTATTTACTGGGCATTGGAAGTTCGGAGCTGAAGTGTGACCACTGGGCGGTAACTGATGGAATACATTATTTACATCCCTAGTGTCATCTGGAAACGCCAGACCAGCGTCCAGTCCTGTTGTTCTATTCATATCTAGTGGACATGGGGGGGTCGGGAAGTGCAGCTGATGCATTCGTTTGATCATGGGGTTCATTCTGTTGAACAGGGGCTGCATTCAATTGATTTGGAATCTCTCCCTCACCCTCAACCAATTGTTCAGGTCTATTATTCACAACATGAGTTGGGTCCGCCTGACCAGGGCGTTGTCTGTTCAGACGTCGCATGTGATGAAATCTCTGACCCTTCCCTGCTTGGAGCACTAAGCAATGCAACAACGGTCCTCATATCTAAACCCACTTGCTCCATCTTACCATCAACTTGACCTATTTGTTGACCTAATTGTTGACATTGTACCACTATTTTCTCATCCAACTGGCCTAACTGAAGCTCGTATGCCTTGACATCGTCATGCAACTGGTCCATTTCTACATCCAATGCATCTACTTGAGCCGTTATTTCAACTTTCCATGATCCAATCATTTTTTCTAAACGACGATCAACTGAAGCATTAATGTATTCCGGACTTCCCGACAAGTCTAAACCTATTACCTGCCCCTCTAGCACTAGAGCGGCTATATGCCCGGCACTGAACTGAGTCGCCTGCATAAAATTCTTAAAATTAACCAACCTGCCCTCTTCCTGCAAGGCTACCACACGTGCACTTCGACTACTCCCCACCCCTTTCAATTTTTGCAGTGCTTCCCCTGTAGTCATTGACACATCAATGGGCCCCAAATCTGCCATGTTTTAGTGGAATGATATACGGTATTTAAAAACAAGTCAAAAGAATAAGCAATACCAAATCAAAATCTTATCAAATAACTTTAAATATATCAAAGACTATCAGTGAGTTTCCTCTCCAGAAACTCACTGAAACAAATGAAAGACAGCTCACATTGGTATGTCCATTACAAAACACAAATTTGACACCAAAAATAAATAGCAGTGTCAACTCCTCACACTCAGTTTCCACTCCAGAAACCCATTGAAGCAAAAGAAAGATCATGTACCTCAGTGTGTTCCCTAGAGAACACCAAATTGGACAAGAAAAATGAAACGAGTGTCAACTACTCACATTCAGTGAATGAAAAAAAATTTAAACATCTGCAGGTTCGAGTTCAAACTGACGAAACACTTTTATGAATCAAATATACACGCGTTACCGCAGTCAACGCGTTCTAGTTTGCCTAATCAGCCATATCCATTAGCGAAAAAGAAAAAGAACAAGACCCATCTCTAGAACAAGTGCAACACGCGTTACCACACAGTCAACCCGTTGTTGCAACTTCTCTATTAATCTTGCACTATTTCAATTTACGACTAATCATGAATAGGGCACTAAAGAAACCCAGGGTGGGGCTGGGGGAGAAAATATTATCAAATTATTAATTGTGCCCGGAAAACAAAGTCAGGCCACCTGTGTTCAACATAAATAAACCTTAAATTAACACTGTTTCCCGTGCCTGGAGGAATACAACACAGAATACAAACTAGATTTTAGACTCGACCACATCGAGGATTTCATAACTTCAAGTTTAATTACAAACAGGAAATAGTCTGTCTCGAGATGGTAAACTGCATCAAAATTTTAACTCACTCGCTCAACATCATGAACAACCTTCAGTCTATCACTCAGACCCCTCAAGGATGAACATAGGCACGTTCCCATTCGATTAAATTTCAAACAATAGCATAATTTCCAAAACTGATCCAAGAGATGGGAGAAAACAGACAGGATATACAAATCATTAACTCAATTCTAAAGGATTGAAGGAAGTCTGATTACTATTATCGCACTGACAACACCATGGTGTCGACATGAATGTGGCTCGCATGACTGACAATGCCCCAAACTATCAATTGAGCAACCAAGATCATGTATTGGACAACCAAAATGTAGGCAATATATATCTGTATTAATCCAGAGAATCGACACGATGAGCGATTTTTTAGCCGACCAGTTGACAGCCGACAGATTCGGTTATCACGAACACCATGACATAAATCGAACTATACAACTTAGGGACCAACCGTTCCAAAAAATATCTTCAAACACAAAAAAAACGGGTTTCCCTTTTATCAGGATGGGAAAAACGTTAGCAGAAAACAAAGTCACATTGAGCTGCGAACAATCCGAGCATTTACTATTAACTCACAATTGTATTCCTTCTACAAATTCCTCATAAAGGTCGGGAAAATCTTCAATCTCAATCCAGAGACCCACAAATACTAACACATAGTAGAAATCTCACACAAAAGTCAATCTCAGAAACAATACAATTCAATCATACAGAAGCACATAGACAACATCACACAGCAACAACTGGAGTGACAATGGACAAAAACTTCCATAGAAATTTGAATCACCCCGATATACAAGCTCTATATGATAACCCAGTAAAAATATTTGAAAATTGTATAACTCTGCCAGGCTCAAATCGCAGTCAATACCACTGAGTCAATTTATCCGGTTTTTACCAATCTATTGACCACGAACGGCCAAAATGCCACTACTAATAACACTTCGCGTTTATCACAGGACAATAATGCTGTATACACGACAACGCCAAATGCAATAAACGAATAGAGTAAATACACTATTCCCAAGAAATTTTGACTAGTTCGACTGGCTATATACCAGTAATATATTTAACCCTATCTGGCCTGGGCGTTTTGGGACCTGTCCAGGCCTTGTGGGGGGCCGAAATGGCCCCCCCTAATTATTTTTCTTATCCCTTCAGCTAGGGGGCTGAAACTTATTACACTATACCCTTGGGTCAAGCTCTACCAGAAAATGTAAAAAAATCCAAGATGGCCGCTTTGATGACGTCACAGTGACGCCATTTTGAAAAACGGCATTTTTTGGTCGATTTTTCGGTCAGATTTTCCGAATTTTTTATTTTTGCAATTTCTCCACAAAAACTGCATGAAAAATTAGCAAATATTAATGTGATATGAAATAAAATAGTTTTTGTCCACTTTTCATTGCGGAAAGGCAGAAATTTTGAAGAAATATGACAAAAACATCCCTTTTCTGGTATACCACGTGGCCGCCATCTTGAATTTACCCATGATCCTCTGCTCGGGGGGTTATAAAAATAAGCTCAAAATGACCCCAATAAGACAAACGATAAAGTCACGGAGTTTCAGCTCTCCATTTTTTGCCGTTCCGGAGGTAGTGCAGAAAGTTTGGTAGGGGGGCCATAATGGCCCCCCCCCCCAGGCCAGGTAGGGTTAATAACACGGACCGAATTGAGCACATCAAGTCTCTCAAAGAGACGAAACGATTAACTGCCATATCACACAGACCTATATATGTTGTCGACAGTGCCAAATTATACCACATAGGCCTTATTTACAGCACAGCGCGTCTATCACGGGGCAATACTATACGGGGACACCAAGTTTAATGAGTCAATGTGATACACTATTTCCAAGAAATGTTGACAAGCTCGGCTGGCTATATACCAGAAATATATTTAGTAGCACAGACCGAATGGAACATATTTAATAGCCCATGCCGAATTGGACAGAACTGATTTCCAACAAAGCGCGGCGAAACGATCAATTGCTATAATCACACGAACTTATGTGTTGTAGATGGTGCCGAATTTATCCTCACGTTGGCCTTACTTATAGCACAGCGCGTCCATCACAGGGCAACAATACTGTATATACGGCGACACCAAGTTTATTAAATGACTCCGACCGACACACTATCTCCAAGAAATGCCAGCCGGCCAAACACCAGAAAAAATATTTGATAGCCCGGACTGAAATGAACAGAATCTCCCAAGAAAGGCGAAACGAATAACGAACACCACACAAGCCTGTGTGCAAATTATTATTGCCTGAGCCAACCAGCCAGACAAAGAAAACCCTGTTCTGAACTATTCCGCAATCAACAGCCCGCGAACCGTGAAAGAATTCATACAGAATCGTCTACTAAAATAGCCCATATATGTCCGGATGGCCTTCTCCCGGTAAAATAATTCAGCCTACAATCTACCCGTGAATAGCCGGCCAACCCTTATAAAAATGTACCATGGTGTACCATGGTTCATGTCCCAAAGTACCATGGTACACCATGGTACAGCCTGGTACAGGCATGGCACAACCTGGTACAGGTATGGTACAGCATGGTACAGGCATGGTACACCGTGGTAAATCTATTGTATTACCATGGTACATGTATGGTAAATCCATGGTACAATGTCCCAAAGTATGGTACTTTCAGCATGGTACACCATGGTACATTTTTATAAGGGAATACAGCAGGGGTTGGGGGTTCGCAAACAAAGGAAAAATGGCCGGCTTCTATACCGCGCTTGTTTACCGGGAATTTTTCACAGTCTGGTTCAAAGGCGTAAATTGGTTCTCAACCGTAACAAAATTACTTTTATATCTGACGCCAGGTGTCGTAGAAAGGTGTCCCGCCTAACAACACCTACTGCGATAGAGAGCTAAAACAGCCCCCATTAAAATTTGCCCATCCGACCACCCGAAATCACGTCCTATGTCTATCATTACACACTGACTCTATTGTGTAACAGGGGTTTTTCTTTTGCCGTAATGACCCGGCGCATAATGGGTTTCACTTGTGCCCCGGTGTTCAAGTAGCAAGAACCGGGTGTTCATGCCGATCAAATCCGGGGTAATATTTGACATGAACACCTCCCTAGTTTCAAGAGACACACTGACTTCTTTGTCTGGCATGGGCATTCGTCTGCGTGAATCGCCTGGTCGCCTTCTGGAATTAGCAGGTGTTCATGTAGAAATAAGTGGGTGAGTGTTAAAGTGATTTATCAAACATTTTAAGATTAATCATTGAAAGAACGAACGATGTCCGTTGAAGTGTGTGACGGGAGATAACTCGTATGAAAATGATACAAAAGCCTTTTGATATCGAACTTTCAAGTGAAATTTCGAGGAATTCAAGCTCAATTCATCTTCACATTTCAAGTTAAATGCTACACTAGCGTTCCGTCACGTGTAGTGTTTGACTTGGATATGCGAAGATGGCTCAATTGAGCACCACTGAATCACAAGTCAGCTTTGATAAATGTCAGTCAAATAAAGAATTACTTTCCATTATTGGAGTGACAAGTTACATGTATCGTTATAGGATCTGCATGGAAATACGCCATGTAAATTTCACACTCTGGTTTATTTTGCTGCCAGTCACATACCTTCTTGTCGAGTGACACCAGCGTCGTCGCGGTCGTGCATTCTTGCTGTAGTTTCACTGAATCCAGTCTCAATTTCTTTTTGTGAGCGTTACACTATATGCCTTCTGATATACATACATTCAAACAGCGACTGCCTCAAATATAGGTCTAATCTTTGGTTGTCGCCTGCTGAGCGTTGATTTCAGACTAAGCAGTCAAAATATGACGCGTCTGAATGTCAAAACGCATCAATTTTCTGCCGTACGTATATGTGTGGGTACAAGTCAAATGTGTACCGGTAAACGTGAATTTCTGTCAGACATTCCCTTAATTATAGGCCTAGTATGAGATCATGCGTATGGACATAGGGATATGTAATTTGTATATCTGCATATTTTGCTTCATATGCGTTTCACGTGATGTAGATTGTGACACGTATATATATCAATTACATATATACGTATCAATTACATATATCTTTTTGTTACAAATCTTTGTAACGATAACGTGAGAGTTACGGACCAGTTAAACGGGTTGTGGAAGTTATGTTTCGTATGCAAATGTGTTGTTTGTCCTGACACAACCATGATGTGTTACACAATACGGCCATTGTGTAAGTTATTTATCGCCTTCGACATCGGGGTACATGCAGAATGAACACTCACACCAGTCCGATTTAAATACCTCGGTCGCTTCGCGACCTCGGTATTCAAATCGGACTGGTGTGAGTGTTCATTCAGCATGAATCCCTCTGTCTCAGGCGATAACTATTACGTCTCAATCCTTATCTGACGATCTCAGAGCATGCACGAAGATTCCCGATAGTTCTAGCTTCGGGCCTAAACCGGTTTGGAGTAGTTATTTCGGAACCAACCCGGATGAGGCAATCTCCTGGCATGTACGATTTACTTCGAGGTAACAGGGCTAGCAGTTTGGATCGTAAAGCTATCTCTGCAACACATATTCTAGTGCTGAAAGTGGTCGCCCCATGCGCTGGCTCTAATCCCGTATGGGAAGACCAATCTTCAGCACTATTATCTGTGCTATACCAAGATAGTGTGGGACGATTAATTTTCAGTAATACATTCTGTGCTATATCAAGATAGTTTGACCCCAAAATAACGAGAATACTTTTATAATATTTTTTATTTCATATGCTTATGAAATCCGTCTGGAATGCTAACTTCACGACAGATATATCATCAAACATGTTTTTGTTGTCTGCATGTATTATCTCATCTCAACTGAAAAGCTACATGTATATTGTAAAGCCTAATGAAAACAGAGCTAATCAACATTTTTTCTCTGTAACCTCAAAACGACGAAGAGCTGAGAGCTGAAACTTTACCACTTTGTAGATTGTCGTATTGAAGCCATATGGAGAACATTTACATGTACATTAACCCCGGACGGACATGGGCGCATATAACAGGGGTGAGGTGGGGGTGGAAACGCGTGTTTTGCTTCAACATGGACATACCTTAACCCTACCTGGCATGGGGGGGAGGGAGGGGCACTTTTCTACCCCCCCTCTCCTTGTTGTTTCTTGCTCCTATCTCCGGAACGACAAAAAGACGAGAGCTGAAACTTCGTGAGGTTTAGACTATCATATTAGGATAATTTTTAACCTATTCGTATTACCCCCCGAGCAGAGGATCATGGGAAAATTGAAAATGGCGTCCGTGTGAGGCTCCAGAAAAATGATGTTTTCGTCAGATTTCGTCCGGCATTTTTTTTTTATTTTTGCTTTTGTGCATGGAAAAGTAAACATATTTTATTTTATTTCAGATTATTATTTACTAATTTATCATGCAGTTTTTTTTCAATGATATAGTATGGTCAGTTGCAGCCCTCTGGCCTTTGCGATAGCGAAAATATGTAGGGGTGGGGAGGGGGGGGGGAGGCACTAGAGAGAAATCCACATCCGTCATAGGCGAACATGGACAGATATATTCGAATTGAATGATATTAAAAATAAAAATGAAAATCTCCATTAAAAATTAGACTATGCTGACTCTCATTCGAAAATCACTGTTACCACATGTAACAATAAATACGGTAAGCTAAGTCCTCTGAATTTTTTTAGTGTTATGATGAACAATCAAAATTGACCGAGAAAAAACCCCGACATTCTAACCTCAATCTTAGACACATAATTCTCTCTAACCTGTTAATGGGAATACTGGAGTTATTCTTTTTTAATTATATATTTAATATGTATATTTGTTTTTAAGAAATAGTGAATACACGAAGTCAAAGGCGGATGCTTCTTCGGAGGTCAATGAGGTTAACATTGAGAGCTTCAGCTGGAAACCGGTGGGGAGGCTAAGAATGTCCAGTGAGACCCAGTGGAACCCAGCTGGGACACTTTTCTCTATATTGGGGACAAGTGTCCGTTCTTGGTTGCAATAGAAAAGGATATGAAAAGGGACACTAATCACCAGGACATTCTTATCCATCACACCCGCATTTTTCAGCGTTTCAATGTATCCACTAAGTCATCCATCCGTTAACATGTGCTGCCAGGGGCACAAAGAAATTGATAATGTTTTAAGTTTCTTTGATAGGCATTTAGAAGTTGGCGTATATAACACAATGCTATTCTATGGATAACAACTTCTTTATTGCTGTGGAGCTGACGTTTCGTTGGAGATACTTCCAACTTTTTCAAAGCTAATGAGCTTTGAAAAAGTTGGAAGTATCTCCAACGAAACGTCAGCTCCACAGCAATAAAGAAGTTGTTATCCATAGAATAGCATTGTGTTAATGTTTTAAGTGCAAGAGCACGAATTGAAATTATGAGTTTATGAATCAAACCGAGTAAGATATTATAGAGTTGTATTTCCCACAGACTACTGGAGCATGAACGTACCGGCAGAAAATATAGTTCAAGGCTTAAACGGCATTGACATGCTAAGATGGAGACTTTATAGACAAATATTTTCACCGTATCGTCTTTGAAACTACGTAGACGATGATGAGTATATCTCCGCTAGATTCATATTCATGAGAGTGTTGATACCGATCTGACACTGTCAAAACTACCGCTACAGAGGAAGTTAATACTGCGTATCGGGGTCATCTTGGGCCCATCTGCATAATCCTGGGTGAAAAAATTATTGGGAAACTTCAAAAATGGCGCCCATGAGGAGTTATCACAATATTCTTTTTTTTCGCTAAATCTTCGACGTTTTTCTCTTAAGGACTGGAAAGTATTTTATTTCACCCATAATAATTAATATATAATATACGGAGCACTTATTGTACCAACAGTAGTAGTATAAGTGGATCTGCTCTATGATTTAGGTGGAGGTAACTCAGAAGAGTCAACAAGACTTATCTCCCCTGATTCGCAAATGACGTCACATCCGGTCAGGTGACATCCGGGTCACAGGTCACATCCGGGTCAAAAGGTCAAAGGTCACTTCCGGTCACGTGACGGCCCAACAAGAGTGATCTGCCCCTAGATAAGACCCCAGTGACTTCCACTGTGAATCTCCCGGAATGCACGTCATCAAACATGGTCCCCGACAATATCGCCATCTATATGCCCAGCATAAATGGCGAGTGGGGTACCCTCAGTTTCTCCACATAGCCATACAGCGAGAGAAGGGAAACCGTATTGGCGCGAAAAAAATACATGAATCCATGGGAAGTAAGACTAATAGCAATAAAGACAACTTATAGGTGTTATACGATGTTATCATGACGAGTCCAGGATCGGTGCGACTACAGGGTCGAGCGTGTCGTGTCCAGTATATCTCCGCAAAAAATAAACACACAAAATGGCGGCGCTGCTGTGGGAATTTTTGGCATCGATCGTGCTGACATCTGGAGGCAAGGAAGACCACTCGGGCTAGGCGAAACTTATGTGGGTCAAATTCCGGGTGGTCTTTCCTGATTCTAACATTTGCATGTTAATATACACGGGGAACGCATGTATGGGATAGGGGTGGTCTTCTTTTTTTCTTTTGGATTTTACTATGGGGTGTGTCATCTTGTTTTCTTCGTCTCACCACCTAGAACACGCTGAGAGGGGTCTAAGAGCTAAGCGGTGAAATTCAGGTAAGTCTGATGGGATGGATAGGCCCATACTGGCTCAGTGGACAATGGTTGTCCCACTTGGAAACCCACCCATGGACATTTGCGGTATGGGTTGTGGCATCTTGTTTTTCTCGTCTCACCACGTAGAACACGATGGGAGGGGTCGCGAAGCTAAGCGGTAGGGTGGTTGTTTTGGGGTCTAGGGGACCCATAATTGTCCGATTGGGTCGTTCGAGGTCTTCGTTTGAAGCTCTCGTGGAGGAGCAACCGACTGAACTAATGTATCGTCCGTTTCCATCATTCTACGCATGCGCAGTCTGGCCGTAGTATAGAAGGCAGACATTTTGGGGGTGCGTGAAGGCCTGTTGAGCGATCGAGAGACCATCCGTGGACCAAATGGACCGTGTGGGGTATCAAAAGCGTAGCACTCATGGTGTAGACCACGACTAGAGGGATGTGCAAGTCATCTGCGACGTCATTGGTGACGTCATCAATGGGAGTAGTAGCTAAAGTGGGCATTTTAGGGGTGTGAAGGAAGGTGTATTTGAGCGATTGAGGGACCATTCTTGGTCCACATGCGTCGTGTGAGGTGTCAAGTGTATCCGTCGTGGTGTAGACCACGACTTGAGAAATGTCCATGTCACCTGTGACGTCATTGGTGACGTCATCAGTAGGAGTAGTAGCCAAACTGGGCATTTTGGGGGTGTGACGGAAGGTGTTTGCGGTAGAAATGGACCACCCGTGGTTCGAATGCGTCGTACGAGGTGTCATCTTGTAGCAACGTCTGCCAACGCCAAGCTTAACGCTTCAACGCCTTGGTGAATTAGCCCCGAAGCTCTGATTTTCTAGATATTCTATGGAATTGACTCTGCGGTGACGCCCGTCAACACCTGTCGCTACGCCTTAACGCTCTAGCATAACGCCTTGAGGCCATGATGTAGACCGTTGAGAGAGCAACAACAACAACAAAGATGACAGGTCAATCGTTTTATTATCCCCTCCAGTACATCACATCCACACTGGAGGAGCGCGCATTGGGTATGTTTACAACTCAAGTGCTCTTGTCCAACCAGAGGCCGCCATTTGGCGCTGCATCTGTCATATTCGTTCTTGTCCGTTAGATGTATTCTCAGCTGCTATTGTCCAATCAGAAGTCGCCATTTCAGAAAGTTCAGTCTTCGGCCATGTTCTCTCTGATTCGATTGTTCTATCGTCGTCGGGCAAGCCAGGACATCGTTGAGGCAACGTATCCTCAAACAGATGGGTTTTTTTCATTTTGATCGCATTTTCAAAGGTCTCGGTATCCCCATATCCTCTTCCGAGTGACGTTTGGTTTTCACGATGGACCTGTGCGTGGGGTCGCCTTCGTTTCAAGCAGGCTATACCGTTCATTGATGGCCATGACTGTTTTCCTGATGCAGGGGCGCATTTCGGTGCCTGTTGTAAGTTATCCCACCGTTTTCTATTACCGCAGCATAACTATGAATAGCTTCATGCACACTACGATCCCAAAAGGTAAGTTCTGTCTCACTTCACTGGGATGTAGCCTGACTCTCTATATCAGTACATTGACTCTCATCAATGTCTGTTCCGGTATCAGTCGATGGACTCTCAGCAGTCTCTGTATCAGCATCCGCCTCAATGGACTCTTCTGGGTCTTCAGTCCCATGTATATTCTTCTGGTGTCGCATCATGCCGTAATGTCTGGTGAACGTGCATTCAGAGCAAGTATAACCCATGTTGCTGGTTGAAAGTCGAATGTGCACGTTTTTGTGGTACGCTTGCTTTAATGGACAATAACGCTCGCCAACGCCTAGCTTAACGCCCTGGTGAAATAGCTCAGAAGCTCTGAATTTTATAGATATTCCATGGAATTGACAGCAATTCATCGAAATGCGATGACGCCCGCCAACCCCCGTTGTTACGCCTTAACGACGCCTATCTCAACGTCATAACGCCCAATCTTAACGCCTTAACGCCCAATCTTAACGCCTTAATGCTTCATCTTAACGCATTAAGGCTTTAGCTTAACGCTTTATAGCGCTATAGTAACACTTTAACACCGTATCGTAACACCTTGATGCATGTGTGGTACACCCATTTTATGTTATACCTGTCATATTCGTTCGTGCGCTTGTCCAATCAGAAGCCGCCCTTTGCGAAACTACGAAGCTCAGAGCTGCGGGATGGATCGATTAAGAGCTCTGAGCTCTTGGAGCCTGTGGTGCACCCGCACCTGGTGTACCCTATGCCTTACGGGCTATAGGGTACAGGGTGCGCCACAGGCTCCAAGAGCTCCGAGCTCTTAATCGATCCATCCCACAGTTCTGAGCTCTGTAGTTTCCTAGTTTCTCTAAACATGGTGTTGAAGTGTTACTATAGCGCGTTAAAGCGTTAAGCTAAAGCGTTAAGGCGTTAAGATAAGGCGTTAAGATTGGGCTTTAAGGCGTTAAGATTGGGCGTTAAGGCGTTGAGACGGGCGTTAAAGCGTAACGACGGGCGTTGACGGGCGTCATCGCATTAATATAGAGAACTTGATCTCAGATAGTCAGCCTACATCCCAGGGAAGTGAGAAAGAACCTGCCTTTTGGGATCGTTTTGTGTATGAAGCTATTCCTAGTTATGCTGCGGTAATCGAAGACGGTGGGCAGGATAACTTACAACAGGCGTACACAGAAATGCTTCCCTGCATCAGGAAAACAGCCATGGCCATCTATGAACGGTATAGCCTACTGCCGCTTGAAACGAAAGGTGACCCCACGCACAGGTCCATCATGAAGACCAAGCGTCACTTGGAAGAGGATATGGGGTTACCACCCATCGAGGCCTTGGGAAATGCAATCAAAATGCGCAAACAACTGTTTGAGGATATGTTGCCTCAACCGTATCCTGGTCTGCCCGACGACGATTAGAACAAACGGATCAGAGCGAACATGGTCGAAGATTGATCTTTCTGAAATGGCGACTTCTGATTGGCCAAGAGCAGCCGAGAATACATCTAACGGGCAAGAACGAATATGGCAGATGCAGCGCCAAATGGTTGCCTCTGATTGGACAAAAGTACTTGAGTTGTAAACACACCCAACACGGCTCCCCCAGTATGAGTATGATGTACTGGAGGAGATGATAAAATGATTGACCTGTCACCCTTGTTGTTGTTGTTGTTCTCTCACCGGTCTACAACATGGCCTCAAGGCGTTATGCTAGGGCGTTAAGGCATAACGACATGTCTTGACGGGCGTCACCGCATTTCGATGAATTCCGTGGAATATCTAGAAAATCAGAGCTTCGGGGCTAAATTCACCAGGGCGTTGAAGCGTTAAGCTCGGCGTTGGCAGCCGTTGCTACAAGATGACACCTCACACGACGCATTCGGACCACGAATGGTCCATCTCTACCCCAACACACTTTCATTCACACTCCCAAAATGCCCACTTTGGCTAATACTCCTACTGATGACGTCACCAAAGACGTCACAGATGACATGGATATCCCTCAAATCATGGTATATTCCATCAGAGATTCAAGATGACACCTCACACGGTCCATTTGAACCTCGGATGGTTCCTTTCTGCCCCAAACACCTTCCTTCACACCCCTAAAATGCCCACTTTGGCTACTTCTCCTACTGACGACGCACCAATGATGTCACAGACGACAGATGACATTGACATCCCTCAAGTCGTGGTCTACACCAAGAGGTCTACACTTTTGACACCTTACACGACGCATTCTGATCAATAATGGTCCCTCAATCGCTCAAATACACCTTTCTTCACACCCCTAAAATGCCCACTTTGGCTACTACTTCTACTGATGACGTCACCAATGACGTCACATATGATGTAAACGTCTCTCAAGTCGTGGTCTACATCACGAGGGCTACACTTTTGATACCCCACATGGTCCATTTGGACCACGGATGGTACCTCGATCGCTCAAACACATCCCCACGCACCCCGAAAATGACCACTGTACTTACTACACCCCAACTGCGCATGCGCAGATTGATGCGACTTCCAATTAAAAAAAGGCCAGTCTGACTCTACCCCACGAGAGCTTCACACTAATAACCCACACGGTCCGTTTGGACCACGGATGGTCCCTCAGTCCCTCAACAGACCTCCACGCACCTACAAAATGCCTGCTTTCTATACTACGGCCAGACTGCGCATGCGCAGAATGATGGAAACGGACGATACATTAGTCCAGTCGGACGCTCCTCCACGAGAGCTTCAAAATAAGAACTCATACGACCCAATCGGACTACTATGGGTCCCCTAGACCCCGACACAGATCACCCGGAATTTGGCCCACAGAGTTTTCGCCTGGCCCGAGTTATCTTCTTTGCCTCCAGATGGCAGCACGATCGATGCCAAAAAGGGGAATTCCCACAGCAGCGCCACCATTTTGTGTGTTTATTTTTTGCGAAGATATGCTGGACACGGTAAGCTGGACCCTGTAGTCGCACTGATCCTGGACTCGTCATAATAACATCGTACAACACCTATAGGTTATCTTTATTACTATAAGTCTTACTTCCCATGATTCATGTATTTTTTCGTGCCAATACGGTTTCCCTTCTCCCGCTGTATGGCTATGTGGAGAAATTGAGGGTACCCCACTTGCCATTTATGCTGGGCGTATAGCGTGCAGTCTATAGAAGGGCCATGGCATCTGAAATTAAACAGTAGGCAAGTTCATTTTATGCTAAACAGCAACCGTGTTATTAGAGAACCCCCATAGAACTATATATTTTCTGAAAGAGTAGGCTCTTGACATAAAGCCGAGACAGATGTAAGCCTTGTTGACGAAAATCAGGGTCCCCATAACCCATACTGAACTTGCTTCAAACTTCAGGAATATCCTCTAAATTTGGTCCAAAATGGGTAATATTCCTCTTCCACCAAAGAAAAAACTTGACAATCGATTGTCCTGAAACTCACCGACAGTGTGCCCAGTTCAAGGACCAACAAAAATTGGCAAAGAAAATAGGGTGTCGACCAGGCGGTTTTCAAGCTCAATTTTACACCGTAAAGTATGCCATGTGCTCGTAAGCTGAAAATGGCCCCAATTGACAGCCACACTTTCACACTTCCATCTGCATAGTGAGGCATGGGCCAATCCTACTGGCAAAATACCATGTACTGATTTGAAGCAAATCAAGCAGTCAACTGAATGATATCACAAATATCAATAAACAAAAAGCCAACAAAAATTATCATGGGGTCAAACCTGGTGGAATTTTAATTTCAAATAATTTGAGTGGGACCAAAAATCCGCAACTATGGACTGAGCCCATAGATGGCGAATATGCTGGGCATATAGATGGCGATATTGTCGGGGACCATGCTTGATGACGTGCATTCCGGAAGATTCAAACTGGAAGTCACTGGGGTCATATATAGGGGCAGATCACTCTTGTTGGACCGTCACGTGAACGGAAGTGACCTTTGACCGTTTGAGCCGGATATGACCTGTGACCCGGATGTCACGTGACCGGATGTGACGTCATTTGCGAATTAGGAGAGATAACTCTTCTTCACCTGCGACCTTGCGGCCCACAATTACCTCCACCTAAATCCTAGACCAGATCCACTTACACTTGTCACAATGTCATTTTTTTATTCTACGAAGATGTTCATTTTCACATCATTCCATAATCATCACATTTCTATCACATATTAACATATGTACTAACACTATTAATGTAGGTTTGACTATCCAGGGTGTATCGCTGCGTTACGTGGACCACCATATAAGACGACGCGGTGGTTTATGTAATCCATTCGGCTTAATGCTACCGCTCTCGGCTTTAGGTCTTTATTTTCGGGATGTGTTGGATATCTATTTTATATTCCAAGCACCGCGCCGCTCGGACGTCTTATTTCTTTTATATTTTAAACTACTTCAGGTGACTTTAGCCTGGACATCGTACAATATTTTTGCATAGGCTTTAGAATTCTAATTCTTCTTGTATTGGTCCCTGCTGCATTGATAGGATTTTGTGTATATAAGTCGCCTACCTGCAAGAGAGTTTGCTCCAGTCGCTTGCTCACAGACACCTTTTACGTTTGTGTCATATATTTTGCAGGTATGTTGATTTATATACTTTGTGTGGGTATCTCCTTATATCTCACGTATGGTTAGTCGTAATGGTAATGTTTCCATATTATCCACGCTATTCCAGACATATAATTCATATCTAATGGATTTGATAAATGATTTGTTGAATTATCTGTGTCGCTGATATACTACGCGTTGGATAAATGAATTACTGTTTGTTGACTAAAATGATTTACTTGTATGAATTGCCGAACGTGATTATCTGTTCGTACTAATTGTCGAACGTCTTGATATATCCGTATTAATTAGCAAACGTAAGGATTTATTTGTACCAATTGGTTGTTGTAATTTGGAGCCATAAATAGGCTCCAGTCGCTTGCTCACAGACACCTTTTACGTTTGTGTCATATATTTTGCAGGAATAAAACGGTATCACTCAAACTCGTCGCCTGATTATTGTCTCGTACCGTACCCGGTGACACACTATTACTACCAACATTTCGCGGAAAACAATTCTAACAAAAAAGGCCGAAATGTTCCCTGGCGATGGGATGTCCTGCATTTTTTGTACTGTGCCAGCGGTCTGTCAATTTTGACATGTGCACTACTCTTGCGTGACCTATCCATGACCCCTGTATACTGCCTTAGTCATTCGGTCGTGCACAATGAATTCTGCATTTGTCTCGACATCGATCATGATTTTAAACAGTCGATAACTGGTACTTTTCTGAACTGTAGAGATCGCGATACTTCTTCGTGATAGTATTGTCCTACCAATATATTTAGGCCAAGTTTAAATGGGATCATGATTGTGGGTATTTAACCCTACCAGGACTTCTGGGGGGCGGGAGGGGAATGCCCCCCCCCCCCCCCACCCCGACCAAACATTCTATCTCCGGAATGCTATCTCCGGAATGAAAAAAAAATGAATGCTGACACTCCGTGACTTTGCAGTTTATCTTATTGGGGTCATTTGGATCCTATCTGCATAACCCCCCGAGTAGAGAATCATGAGAAAATTCAAGATGGTGGCCACGTGCGGTACTAGAAAAATAATGTTTTCCTCATTTTTCTTCAAAATTTCTGCTTTTTCGCGATGAAAAGTGAGCAAAAACTATTTTATTTCACATCACATTAATATTTGCTAATTTATCACTCAGCTGTTGCGGAGAAATTGCATAAATGAAAAAAATTGCAAAATCTGACCGAAAAATAGACCAAAACATTTGGAAAATGACGTCGCTATGACGTCATCAATGTGGCCATGTTGGAATTTTTCACATTTTCTTGTAGAGACTGACCCATTGGTATAATGTGGTAAGTTCCAGCCCCCTAGCGTAAAGGGTAAGAAAAATAATTAGGGGGGGGGGGGTGCGAAATGGCCTCTCCCCAGGCCTGGACAGATCCCAAAAAGCCCAGGCCAGATAGGGTTAAATTTCTTCAGCTGTGAATATTACTACCCTATTCTCAAAGTCGCCCAGTTTGCTCATCCATACGGCCCGCGAGAAAACAGCCAGCTAGTTCTTGATGTCAGATCTGGAAACAAAGTATAAATTTCATCCAGATACCGCCATATTTTCCGAGTATAAAATAAGTTGGAGAACAGCAAACAGACTACTAAACTTAAGGATTCTTTAATGCATACACCTATCACAAATTATAAAATCATAACGTGTGTACTCCGGCGATTATATCAAGTCTATGAAAATACAGTCTAGGCGTGACATAATCAACTTTTCGACAGGGAACTGTAGCAACACCAGTTGTTGTAATTTATCAGATAATGTTGACGAATCTTTCTGCGAAATTTTCTGCTATGGTTTATAATTTCTGAGCTATTGAGATTTTGTTTTCCACATTTGTGTTAAACTGGGAAATCTTGAGAGTGAATGTCTCGGAATGAATATCTTGGAGATGACAATCTTGGACTTGATTATCTTGATCTTACTTGGTATCCGGTAAAATGTAGATGCAAGATTTAAAATCTTGAAATTTGGCCTTCGAATATGTGAATATATACTTGTCAAATGACTGGTTCTCTTGATGTGCATATAGACAGAGTATTGGCAGACATTTAATAAATTGGCCACACTCCTGCTCCCAGAGATCTATGCATTTCTACATAATTGGATTACAATTTTACAACCAGTTATAGGTTATAGCAACACAGAAAAGGTCAGATCTAGATATTCATACATTTTAAGTTTATTGATCAACGGAAACCGGACATCAGTACTATCAGTACTCTCATTACATTTTCTGGTAGAGCTATTTCAGCGTCAGGGGTGAAAAAAAAAAAAAAAAACAACAACAATACGGGGGAGGGGGAGGAATCACTCGCCCCCCCCCCCCCCTAGCTGCGGTCCACCCAAAATCGCCAAAGCCATAGGGTTGATAGATTTTTTTTATGAGAACTGGGGTGCCCGGTAAAAGGGTCAAAATATAATTTATTTTTCACATATAGAATTAAGTACAGAATTAAACAGTTCTTGAGGTGGAATTATGTTGGTAATTCCTTATGTTAAATTTTAGCTTTAAAAAATTCAATAAAAAAATCCTAATCCCCCTCCCTTTGGTTACCTGGCAGTGTCTCACGACGTTCTGTATACCGGTAATAAACAGTTACTCCTGGTATGGTGAAAGGTTAATTCTGTTCGCCGCCTTCGAGATTTTTGGCCGCATTCTCCTCTTCAAACTTCACACAGGGTTGTATATTAGTCCGATACTTTTGAATGTTTTAAACATTATAAACCTTCAAACCATTCAAGCGTATATCTCGCAGATTTCTTTTTAATATTTTCTCGTTTTGAATTTATCGATGCGTGAAACAGACGAACTGTTTTATGTGCTAATAAAAAAGCAATGAATAAATTCGGTGACGACATGGACAAAAAAAAGACACAACATCAATTGAAGGTATATTGGGCATGTAAATTAAAGGGAACGTAAACTCTGCGGTAAAACACCGCGGGAATTATACAGAGTCCCGATAGATTAAAAAAATCGTGACAAATATTTTTTCTCATTTTTTTTCCAATGAATGAGACAGACGCAAACATAGAACATACCGTGATTTGGAATTTCTTGGGGGCGCCGCCATGTTTATTTTGGGCAGGATTTTTATCCAATGGGAAAGCGTGGACTTCAGTTGTGCCGATAATCTCCTACGTTATCGGACATTTGCGTCGAGATAACATGGTCGCATATGGTCGTTTTCATGCACTCCTCCGTTCCCCGACTAACAGAGGCAATGTTATAGATTAGCTTTGATGTAGAATACGGCCTGATTCTAGCAGATATTTTACGATGCCGGGCTGCTCTGCATTCGGCTTCACAATGTACCAGGTAATCCCGACACGTCGCACTATCGTCCTCGTTCATGTTTGTAAGCTGGCATCAGTACACAATTAATCACTTCCGGGTCGGTGCCCACGATCTACATTGTTTAGAAATTTGAGAGCAGATCTTTATGGATTTTATGAGCTGCGATTTTTCAGCATTTCTGATACATTTGATATTTCAACTTGCAGATGAGTCTTCAAACTGTACTTCCTGGTGTTGATTTGGGCCACTTTGAAAAAGCATGGTGGATGAAGACATGATCAGTGAAGGGTGAGAAGGCTCCCTGTTTACAAATCGAATGACATTCTGTAGCACCAATCAGCTGTCAGTGGCGGTAATTTGAAATTTCCATGGTCAACATCTGTCAAGACTTCCACTGGTAATGTCGCACAAGGTAAATATTGACATGCCAGGTGGATTTATGCATTGTGAATTTTCTGGATTTTTGCCGATTTTTAACGCTAATACATAACAAGTAACAGAATTAATTGTGTACTGATACCAGCTACGGTCTCGAATACTGCACCTCTGCCAATTGACGCGTTTTTACCTCCAGAGGCAGAAGAACTAGTGTCCGCTGACGTCACGATTCTTCAAACATGGAGGCCGCCATGTTGTTCCAGTGTAACGAAGTTAAAACGTTTAGTACTGCTTTGAAAAAATTGTAAAAACATATCTGATACACGATTTGGATTCTATGAGGAAAAAGCTTTAACTGACCATGCACGGTTCACCAGAGTTTACGTTCCCTTTAAGTTATTAGAAAGATTATTTTTTTCTCAAAAAGTCTGTTCAATTATTAAAGCATTATCGGCTTGGCATGAACCCGAATAATAAGACGTTCACATCACGTTCACGCTCACTCACAGAATCATCGCCCTTCCAAACATATGTAGCCTAGAGATAATTTATAGGTTGAGCGATTTGAATTGCATCAAGCATACTCTAAAGGGGTGTGAAATAGTCTTTAGACCCGGTATGATAGAAACGGTGGTCCCCAGAGACCAGTGTCCGGTGTTTTACCTAGGGTGGGCTCTGATATCCAAGTGACCCTTTTCAGATGTCCGTGTCCTGGCTGGGATTAAAGCATAGGAAACGAAAACTTATATCTGAGGGACCACCGTTTCTGCTACACTGGGACTCGAGTTAAAAAAGACCATCAATAGCTCATTAGAGCTAATATTTCTATTTCTAACATGTTATGGTATAAGCTTACGCATGGGAATTAATTGAACCTATACTTAAATCTGAACTAGACGCTGGGTGGACAGCACAATGACTGACAGAATGAATGACAAAAAGAACAAGAAAGATTATACTACCTTGAAATCTCACCTACCGGTACTGATTAATTTATATTTTCTCCCAAATCTCACCTACCGGTACTGATTAATTTATATTTTCTCCCAAATCTCACCTACAGGTACTGATTAATTGATATTTTCTCCCAAATCTCACCTACCGGTACTGATTAATTTATATTTTCTCCCAAATCTCACCTACAGGTACTGATTAATTGATATTTTCTCACAAATCTCACCTACCGGTACTGATTAATTTATATTTTCTCACAAATCTCCCCTACCGGTACTGATTAATTTATATTTTCTCACAAATCTCACCTACCGGTACTGATTAATTTATATTTTCTCACAAATCTCACCTACCGGTACTGATTAATATATATTTTCTCCCAAATCTCACCTACCGGTACTGATTAATTTATATTTTCTCCCAAATCTCACCTCCCGGTACTGATTAATTTATATTTTCTCCCAAATCTCACCTACCGGTACTGATTAATTTAGATTTTCTCCCAAGATAATTAGGGATTTTTCCAGAATGATTTAGGCTTATTTACATTTCATCCACCGTTCTCTCAACAAAGACATTTCGTGAAGTGTTCAGTTGCAACACGCAACATTCACATCTGCATAAAAATGGAATATATATATTTACATAATATAACATATGTTAGCCTATCTGCCACCATTAAACGATCATCCTTTTGTGGAGAGGTCATGGTACCGTACTCTGTCGGGAAACTTGCGAGTTTACTGGGTTGAACGAAAAAGGAGAAAAGATAAAAAGGCATCTTGCCCTTATAGGGAGTTGATCTTGAAAGAGGCCCTTGGTTTGTTCAGGGGTGACAGGGTGATGATGAGTGCATGGGTTGGGCGGTGGGGGGAGGTGGTAGAGGCGGACCAAGGTTCTTTAAAATATGTGAATGCAGTACGTTAGACATTTTATTGAAGTAAACTGATTTATCACCTATTCTAAATGGTTCAGCACTACCCAAATCATTTTACACCAATTATATTCTGGTTATGGCTTAGATGTATAACGCTGAAAATTATATTTGGGAAAAGAAAATGGATATTATTGTATAAATGGAAGTGGTTTCATGACAAAAAAAGTCGTTTACATGTGCTTTCGGAGTACATTCTCTCCCCCTCATTACTCTACTGAGCACAATCCAGTGTTCGTGTTGCATATGTTGTATTGAATGGAATTGTGCGTGCATGACACACACAGTAGCATGTTTATATGATCAGGATAACTGAATACGCTACCAAAGCTTTCTGTTACGATACAAGTTTGGACAAAACCGCATTGAAATGTCTGACCCGACTCTGAACCTACACATGAACATGCACCAGGCATGGGAGAAGGCTGGATTTTGCCTCTCTCTGACACTCTCTTTTTCGGAACGACGAAACCGTTGGTCTAAAAGCTTTGTCATATTTAAAAACACATGTATTAAAGATACTGGAGGTAATTCTTGGTTTTCCCGGTTGCCGTTTGATCAGACATGACAATTTCTTTCACCGCAGAGTGACTGGTGTCTTTATTCCAATCCAGAGAAAATGCTGATATCTCGCAGCCACACAATGGCCCGCAATCACTCGTCGGGGTCAGCCTTCAGTAACGTCCATCATAACACAGTAACACCCGTCATAACTCAGTAACGACCGTTATAACCCAGTAACGACCGTTATAACCCAATAACGTCGTCATAACGCAGGAAAGCCCGACATAAGGTAATAAGTCCCGTTATAACACATTAACGCTCGTCATAACGCAGTAACGTCCTGATCTCGAGAATATAGTTTTATTTTTGTTTAACTCGAACTTTTGTTTAAGCAACAAATAAAAGTACGTCTTGTGAATTTAAGGTTTATTTAGAATGCGTAAATTTGGCGGCGTTAAACGGTGCTAAACGCAAAATACAATGGTTACTGCAGAATGCATCACAAGAACCAGAAATTACTCCTGTGATTGGTATCTCAACCATGGCTTTTGCAGATGTCCGTGTGGGCACCTTGAATGGCATAAACACGGACCTTGGCGCTATAAGATACATAAATTCAAGAGCATTGATGATGTAATAGCCCTTTCAAATCATCTGATAGAGAGTGATAATACATGCATATGCACAGTCAGAAAAATTGTGATGGGACATCACCAATTATCGGTGACGAGGCACTGTCATTGCCATTTATTGGCGATGACAAACGGTGACGAGGTCATTTCATAGCCATTTATTGGTGATGGGGTCTGGTCATCACCAATAAATGGCGACGAGCAATGATGTAGATTTCAGGTCATCACCATTTTTTGGCGATGGGGTCTGGTCATCGCCAATAAATGGTGACGAGTAATGAGGGTAGATTTCAGGTCATCACCATTTCAGATCATCACCAAACAAAAATGGCGCTGAGGTCACCGCCAATAAATGATGATATTTGGTGATGGCCCTAACTCATCGCCATTTATTGGTGACACTGCCGTCGCTCGTGTTTGGTGATAGCCATCACAATTTTCTTGACTGTGTGTGATCGTTGGATTAAAGAAACGGCATAGACGGGGAAAATTTTAGCAGAATGCAAGTCCTTATTGACAGCATAAGGCTGCGGCCCGAAGCCTGCGGCCAACACAGGCTTCATTAATTCAATTTATTTAAAATTTTAATTTAATTTAATATAAAACACTCTCCACCTTGTTTACTACAATCACACTACAGACGCACAGTTATGAAATGCGGACGTTCATGTGTTAGTAATAAATGCTCTGCTCTAATATGCTCTGATAATTGTGTCAATATATTATATGACCTATAGCCTAGAGCCACGGAAGTATTGCTGTGGTATTCTCTATGTTATCTTAGGCAATAATACGATGGTATTGTAATATGATGCGATGGAACGATAGTACGATAAACAATTCCCCATTTTCCAGTAAGAAGAACTCATGTACACTCCAAATCTCCCGAAAAGTTTCATCTCTGGCGCCATTACGCAGCCGACGGCACCGCCGCCTCTTTCGTTTACTCACTCATCCCACTCACATTCACTCACTCATTCACCTCATTCCCTATCTCACTGTCTCACTGACTCACTCCCGCCTCGCTCTCCGTAGTCAACCATGCCTCACTCTACCCTTCCTTTTCATTCCTCTTCTCCTCACTGCTCCGACTCGCTCTCCACTTTTCCACTTGTGGGTATGGTTTGGTTTAGTCCCTTGAATCGATATGAGACTAGTATATTGAACATTATCCCCCGTGTTTACTATAGTCTAGCGTTACTGGCGTCGCCACGAGCATCTTCGCGAGCCAATGTATCGATCGATCTGTTAGGATAGATACACAGGCTTGGTTAGCTACCCATACCAGTTCTGGATATAATTAAATCAATGGGGTTTCCTCTAAATCAAACCAATCAGTGAACGCGGTAATCCAGCTGAGTAAGCCAATCCGCTGCGAGGTATGATATGTAGCAGGTTTGTCATCGCGGATCAAACGGCTTTGATTGTCCGACTAAAATCGACATCGGTTGTCAAAACAAAACAGCAGGCTTGGAATATCGACTTGCTAATTAAAAACAATCGCGGGGGATGAAATATATGAGATTATATAATAAGAGGCATCGATCCAATTTAGAAGCCATTCGAATCAGTCAAAACGTACAGGTAAACCCTCTGCGAGTATTTAGAATTGATCTGGACTTGTGAAGATGCTTCACGAGCTGCTCGGGATCGTGGCAGTCAACAGTATGGTGAAGTCCGCTGCCTGTTTGTGTGTGAGTGGTAGGATACTGGACATAAATGTGTCCTCTGAGGTTGTCAGATTTATGGAGACTCGGAGAAATGCTGTGTGAGCCGAGAAAAAAAAATCGGAGTATTTATGTAATCATTCATATGTCTTAGATTCGTTTCTAATCTGTGTGTGAACATCGGTAGATTGGCATAGTTTGACCCAGTTGTAACACGTATCAACAACAACAATCATATGTTCATGACTTTACTGTTCTGAAAAGTGGTACATGTATAATCTGTTTTGTAACCGAAGGAATATGTGCATGTGTCATAAACACAGTAATATAAAATTAAGACATAATAATCAACTCTTATTTCTGTAATCCAGTTGATAAAAAAATGACATATGTTCAGAAACGATGGATGGACATCGTGAACGCCATCTTGAATGTTTACAGTCTGTGTGGGGTGTATTATCATAGTAAATGCCTATACTTATCCGCGTATCCATGTAATAATAATAATATTCAACAAGTTAGTAAAAAAAAAATGTTGCTCAATGAACAAGGATGGCACAGTTACCTTATTAAAGGAATGTTTACAGAAACTAAGAGTAAACAACACATTAACTGTTATTGAGTGAGAAAATACCCCGAATGTAGTTCTGGATACGAGAGGCCGTCCGTAATACTACTGGGAGGGAAGTAGTATATAAAACACCGATTCCTTAGCATTTATGCAAATGAGATGACGTCACGTGACTGACCTTTCCCACCTCCAACACAGAAGAGTTCCAATCTAGGGGGAGGTAACTCTGGGTCACTATAGTTCCGGCAAAGGGCCCATGGGCATGTATTCTTCCGCGGTGATGCGGTCTGGCGGTGAAAAAGTAGTCCCTAGACTTGAAATACGCTGCATGGTCCGATTGGGTCGAGTGAGGTATGAAAGTGAAGCATTCGTGAAGGGGCATCTGATGGGCTGGGTGTGAGATTGAGATATCGGCATTCTGCGCATGCGCGGTGGCCGAAGGGTATGAAAATAGACGTTTTGGAGCTAGGGGAGCCCCTAATGGGCTGATGGAGTTGTATGAGGTATCAAAGTGAAGTATATTTCAAGTATGGGTGGGTGCATGTAAAATTTTTCCTGAAAAAATACGGAACACGGACTTTATCCTAAATTACGGGAAAATGCCTATATCGGGTATGGGGGGGGGGTATAGGACCAATGTTTGTCCCACGGGGAAACCTACTTCTATACATTTGCCGTATGGTTGTTTGGATTTGTTTTCTTAGTCTCGTCAAGACAAACATGATAGGAAGTGTCGCGGAGCGAATCGTTGAAATTTGAGGAAAAAGTTCAGGGAGACCCATGTAGTCCCATACTAGGGGTATAGGACCAATGTTTGCCCCACTGGGAAACCTACTTCTAGACATTTGCGGTATGGTTGTTTGGATTTGTTTTCTTAGTCTCGTCAAGACAAACATGATAGGAAGTGTCGCGGAGCGAATCGGTGAAATTTTTGAAAAAAGTACCATACAGCCCATATTGACCCATATAGTCCCATACTAGGGGTATAGGACCAATGTTTGTCCCACTGGGAAACCTACTTCTAGACATTTGCGGTATGGTTGTTTGGATTTGTTTTCTTAGTCTCGTCAAGACAAACATGATAGGAAGTGTCGCGGAGCGAATCGGTGAAATTTTTGAAAAAGTACCATACAGCCCATATAGATCCATATAGTCCCATACTGGGGGTATAGGACCAATGTTTGTCCCACTGGGAAACCTACTTCTAGACATTTGCGGTATGGTTGTTTGGATTTGTTTTCTTAGTCTCGTCAAGACAAACATGATAGGAAGTGTCCCGGCACGAATCGGTGAAATTTTTGGAAAAAGTCACCGAGGCCTGGGTAGGCCCATAGGCCTATACTGCATGGCTATGGGATATAGGTCCATACCGGGTGGACGTGTTGGGGTCTAGGTGAGCCACTAATGGTCCAATGGTGTCGTATGAGGTATCAATGTGAAGCTCTCATGCAGGAGCACTTGACTACACTAATGGTTCGTACGTTATCAATAGTCTGCGCATGCGCAGTCTGGCCGTAGTATAGAAAGCAGGCATTTTGGGGGGTATGTGGGTGTGTTTCGGGTAGAGATGGGCTATTCACGGATCGAATGGGTCGTGGAACGTGTCAAAGTGAAGCTTGTGTGGGTTAGTCAGAATGGTGTGGTTTTAAAGGCAAGTCGCGTCAATCTGCGCATGCGCAGTTGGTTGTAGTAAGTAAAGTGGACATTTTGGGGCAGGAAGGTATTTAGTGTAGAGAGGGACCATCCCTGGTCCGAATGCGTCGTGTGAGGTGTCATTTTGTAGCTCTTGGGGTGTAGACCCCGATTTGAGGGATGTTCACGTCATCTGTGACGTCATTGGTGACGTCATCAATACGAGTAGTAGCCAAAGTGGACATTTTGGGGCAGTGAAAGGAAGGTATTTGGTGTAGAGAGTGACCATCCTTGGTCCGAATGCGTCGTATGAAGTGTCATATTGTAGCAACGCCCGCCAACGCCAAGCTTAACGCTTCAACGCCCTGGTGAAGTAGCTCAGAAGTTGTGATTTTCTAGATATTCCATGGAATTGACACCAATTCATCGAAATGCAGTGACGCCCGTCAATGCCCGTCGTTACGCCTTAACGCTCTAACATAACGCCTTGACGCCATGATATAGACCGGAGAGAGAACAACAACAACAACAACAACGAGGATGACACATGAGAGAACAACAACAACAAGAAGTTTTTTCATATAGTTTATTTTCCCCAATGTTGCATCATACCCACGCTGGGGGAGCCGCGTTGGGTATGTTTACAACTCAAGAAAACTCTTGTCCAATCAGAGCCCACCATTTGCATCTGTCATATTCGTTCCTGTCCGTTAGATGTATTCTTGTCCAATCAGAAGTCGCCATTTCAGAAAGTTCCATCTTCGGCCATGTTCGCTCTAAACCGTTTATTCTAATCATCGTCGGACAGGCCTGGATATTCTTCGGGCAGCATGTCCTGCAACAGTTGTTTGATAACGCCCGTCAATGCTTACCTTAACGCTTCAACGCCCTGGTGAACTAGCTCAGAAGCTCTGATTTTCATGGAATTGTCACTAATTCATTGGAAATGCACCGTCGTTACGCCTTAACGCCCGTCACAACGCCCGTCAACGCCCGTTGTTACGCCTTAACGCCCGTCTCCATGCCCGTCAACGCCCGTCGTTACGGCTTAACGCCCGTTTCAACCACCGTCAACACCCAGCTTAACGCTTCAACGCCCTGGTGAACTAGCGTCGTTATCGTTCAGTATAACCTAAACGTCTTCGGGCAATCCATGATACTGAAGCTCGAAGCTCTTACTTCGCTCATTCAACACTGAGATCAATCTCCATCGGCTCTTCAATCCGCGGCGAATCGACCTCCATGGGTTCTTCTATTCTCAGATGCATTCCGATAGAAACTGAAATATCCGGTCTCGAGAGTAGCGAGCGTGATCCGTGTATGACATTTCCGTGACGACTGGGATGCTTAAAGGCTATATCACAATCCGCACATGTATGCATGGGTACTTCGTGGCTTGCACGTGTTTGACAACGCAGACTGTCCAGGCGATGAAAGCGCTTCGAGCAAGCTGTGCAAGAGAACAAATCGGCTGTGGATCTGGAAATGATGAATGCCGTAAAACTGTCGGCTCTTATAGACCAACATAGGAGTACCCGGATGTTCTGCAGTCAGGGATGTACAAGAACCCGGATGTACCCGGATGTAAAAGTCCAGGATGTAAAAGTGCCCGGATGTTCACGAATGTACTACCATCCCGGACTTCTATCAGGCCCAGGCTCAGGTCCAGATCAAAGGATGGATACAGACTGAGGCTAATGGTGTACACCACCAACTCCACCAACACCACCCTCACACACCAACGCCACCACCAACGCCACCACCAACGCCACCAACGCCGCCACCAACGCCACCATTGGGCGTTGACGGGCGTCAACGCCCGATGGTGGTGGTGGTGGTGATAGCCCCCGTGCGGCAGAGCTCTTGGATCGGAGCTCTCGGAGCTCAAAGCTTGCGGAGCTCAGAGCTCGGAAATGACGTCATCGCAGGCATGCGCGTGTACCTGTGCTGCACCCGCACCCTGGTGTACCTAAGTGTGTATGTGTGTGCTTGCGAGTGTGTTTCTTGGATCGGAGCTCAAAGCCTGTGGAGCTCAGAGCTCGGAAGTGACATTTGCATATGACCTCTGTGAGGTCACTTCCGCTTCCGTTCACGTGACCGGAACTGACCTTTGACCCCAGCGCGCGCGGTGAAACCTTTGCGCGCCGGGGTCAAAGGTCAGTTCCGGTCCTTTGACCCCAGCGCGCGCGGTGTAAAGTTTTCCACCGCGGTGAAAACCTTTGCGCGCCGGTGTCAAAGGTCAGTTCCGGTCACGTGAACGGAAGCATAAGTGACCTCACAGAGGTCATATGCAAATGTCACTTCCGTGCTCTGAGCTCCACAGGCTTTGAGCTCCAAGAGCTCCGATCCAAGAAACACACTCGCAAGCACACACATACACACTTAGGTACACCAGGGTGCGGGTGCAGCACAGGTACACGCGCATGCCTGCGATGACGTCATTTCCGAGCTCTGAGCTCCGCCAGCTTTGAGTTCCGAGAGCTCCGATCCATGAGCTCTGCCACACGGGGGCTACCACCACCACCACCACCACGGGGCGTTGACGCCCGTCAACGGCCGGTGGTGGCGGAGGTGGCGGTGGTGGCGTTGGTGGTGGCGTTGGTGGTGGTGTGTGGCAGTGGAGTTGGTGGTGTACACCATTAGCCTCAGTCTGTATCCATCCTTTGATCTGGTCCTGGGCCTGATAGAAGTCCGCGACGGTAGTACATTCGTGAACATCCGGGCACTTTTACGTCCTGGACTTTTACATCCGGGTACATCCGGGTTCTTGTACATCCCTGACTGTAGAACATCCGGGTACTCCTATGTTGGTCTATAAGAGCCGAAAGTTTTACGGCATTCATCATTTCCAGATCCACAGCCGATTTGTTCTCTTGCACAACTTGCTCGAAGCGCTTTCATCGCCTGGACAGTTTGCGTTGTCACACAAGTGCAAGCCACGAAGTACCCAAGCATACATGTGCGGATTGTGATATAGCCTTTAAGCATCCCAGTCAATTGAGTCGTCACCGAAATGTCATACACGGATCACGCTCGCCACTCTCGAGACCGGATATTTCAGTTTCTATCGGAATGCATCTGAGAATAGAAGAACCCATGGAGGTCGATTCGCCGCGGATTGAAGAGCCAATGGAGATTGATCTCAGTGTTGAATGAGCGAAGTAAGAGCTTCGAGCTTCAGTATCATGGATTGCCCGAAGACGTTTAGGTTATACTGAACGATAACGACGTTAAAGCGTTAAGAAAGTGTGTTAAGGCGTCAGCGCCCGTCACTGCATTTCGATGGATTGGTGGCAATTCCATGAAAATCAGAGCTTCTGAGCTAGTTCACCAGGGCGTTGAAGCGGTAAGCTGGGCGTTGACGGTTGTTGAAACGGGCGTTAAGCCGTCACAACGGGCGTTGACGGGCATTGAGACGGGCGTTAAGAAGTAACGACGGGCGTTGACGGGCGTTGTGACGGGTGTTAAGGCGTAACGACGGGCGTTAGTGCATTTCCAATGAATTAGTGACAATTCCATGAAAATCAGAGCTTCTGAGCTAGTTCACCAGGGCGTTGAAGCGTTAAGGTAAGCGTTGACGGGCGTTATCAAACAACTGTTTCAGGACCTGCTGCCCGAAGAATATCCAGGCCTGTCCGACGATGATTAGAATAAACGGTTCAGAGCGAACATGGCCGAAGATGGAACTTTCTGAAATGGCGACTTCTGATTGGACAAGAATACATCTAACGGACAGGAACGAATATGACAGATGCAAATGGTGGGCTCTGATTGGACAAGAGTTTTCTTGAGTTTTTCTTACCCAACGCGGCTCCCCCAGCGTGGGTATGATGTAACATTGGGGAAAATAAACTATATGAAAAAACTTCTTGTTGTTGTTGTTCTCTCATGTGTCATCCGTGTTGTTGTTGTTGTTGTTCTCTCTCCAATCTATATCATTGCGTCAAGGCGTTATGTTAGAGCGTTAAGGCGTAACGACGGGCGTTGACGGGCGTCACTGCATTTCGATGAATTGGTGTCAATTCCATGGTATATCTAGAAAATCAGAACTTCTGAGCTATTTCACCAGGGCGTTGAAGCGTTAAGCTTGGTGTTGGCGGGCGTTGCTACAATATGACACCTCATACGACGCATTCGGACCAAGGATGGTCCCTCTCTACACCAAATACCTTCCTTTCACTGCCCCAAAATGTCCACTTTGGCTACTACTCGTATTGATGACGTCACCAATGACGTCACAGATGACGTGAACATCCCTCAAATCGGAGTCTACACCCCAAGAGCTACAAAATGACACCTCACACGACGCATTCGGACCAAGGATGGTCCCTCTCTACACCAAATACCTTCACTGCCCCAAAATGTCCACTTTACTTACTACAACCAACTGCGCATGCGCAGATTGACACGACTTGCTTTTAAAACCACACCATTCGGACTCTAACCCACACAAGCATCACTTTGACACCTTCCACGACCCATTCGAACCGTGAATAGCCCATCTCTACCCCAAACACACCCACATACCCCCAAAATGCCTGCTTTCTATACTACGGCCAGACTGCGCATGCGCAGACTATTGATAACGTACGAACCATTAGTGTAGTCAAGTGCTCCTGCATGAGAGCTTCACATTGATACCTCATACGACACCATTGGACCATTAGTGGCTCACCTAGACCCCAACACGTCCACCCGGTATGGACCTATACCACATAGCCATGCAGTATAGGCCTATGGGCCTACCCAGGCCTCGGTGACTTTTTCCAAAAATTTCACCGTTTCTTGCCGGAAAACAAATCCAAACAACCATACCGCAAATGTCTAGAAGTAGGTTTCCCAGTGGGACAAACATTGGTCCTATACCCCTAGTATGGGACTATATGGGTCTATATGGGCTGTATGGTACTTTTTCAAATATTTCACCGATTCGCTCCGCGACACCTATCATGTTTGTCTTGACGAGACTAAGAAAACAAATCCAAACAACCATACCGCAAATGTCTAGAAGTAGGCTTCCCAGTGGGACAAACATTGGTCCTATACCCCTAGTATGGGCCTATATGGGTCTATATGGGTCTCGGTGACCTTTTTCAAAAATTTCACCGATTCGCTCCGCGACACTTCCTATCATGTTTGTCTTGACGAGACTAAGAAAACAAATCCAAACAACCATACCGCAAATGTATAGAAGTATACCCCATATAGGCATTTTCCCGTAATTTAGGATAAAGTCCGTGCTCCGTATTTTTTCAGGAAAAATTTTACATGCACCCACCCATGCTTGAAATATACTTCACTTTCATACCTCATACAACCCCATCAGCCCATTAGGGGCTCCCCTAGCTCCAAAATGTCTATTTTCATACCCTTCGGCCACCGCGCATGCGCAGAATGCCGATATCTCAATCTCACACCCAGCCCATCCGATGCCCCTTCACGAATGCTTCACTTTGATACCTCACTCGACCCAATCGGACCATGCAGCGTATTTCAAATCTAGGGACTACTTTTTCTCCGCGGAAGCTTTCTTCGGCGACCGCATCACCGCCAGACCGCACCACCGCGGAAGAATACATGCCCAGGGACCCTTTGCCGGAACTATAGTGACCCAGAGTTACCTCCCCCTAGATTGGAACTCTTCTGTGTTGGAGGTGGGAAAGGTCAGTCACGTAACGTCATCTCATTTGCATAAATGCTAAGGGAATCGGTGTTTTATATACTACTGAGGGAGGCTGGGTCTCGAGCACGATTAGCGTTGGTAGCACAGTTTTTGCATAGTTATGGGCCCACTGTGTCACTTCAAAACCTATGGATGGCGTTTCATGTCAAAAAGTACATACCAAGTGTCACGTAACTTCCTGATCACGTATTTTGGATTTCAGCCAATATAACTTCTTGTTCAACGCCCCGTGATCGTAAGGACCAATCATGGATTAACGCGACCAAAGATTCAATATTCCACGAAATGTCTACACAAATGATCTCGTATTTAACTTCGCTGGCCGATCATGTCAAAAACAGAATAGTCTTGTTTTTACCATTTTCACCTTCGTGTCACATTTAATACGAACTCTGTAATTACCCTCGTCTTTTTTGATCTCTCATTTCACCCTCGTCATTTGCAGTTTTCGTGCGTAGAAAAAAGTGTCCCGTAACGAGAGAGGCTGGCCGATCGTGTCAAAAATACACCGGTTCGTATCCCGTCACCAGCATCAAATCACCCTGGTCATTTCACATTCTGGTCGCGTCAACTGGAGCATCGTCAAAATATCATGGTAACTTGACCGTGAAAACACCATGGTAATTTCGCCGTCAAAACACCATGATAATTTGACCGTGAAAACACCATGGTAATTTCGCCATCAAAACACCATGGTAGTTTCGCCGTCAAAACACCATGGTAATTTGACCCTGAAAACACCATGGTAATTTCGCCGTCAAAACACCATGGTAATTTGATCGTGAAAACACCATGGTAATTTGACCGTTTTTTTTAATTTTACTATGGGTTGTGGGGTCTTGTTTACTTTGTCTCACCACGAAAAACACGATGGGAAGGATCTCGGAGCTAAGCGGTGAAATTTTCCGAAAAGTTCGCGGAGCATAGGCCCATATAATAGGCCTACTGGCTCAGCTGATAGGTCATTACTTGATTATTCACACATGTTCATTGCGGCCTGGGTTGTGGGATCTTGGTTTTCACGTCTCACCACGTAGATCACGATGGGTGGGGTCCCGAAGTTAAGCGATGAAATAGTTTGAAAAAAGTCACTGTGCGCATGCGTTGTAGGTAAATAGCATTGGATGAACATTTTTGAGGCGAGAGGAACCCCTAATGGACCGATTGGATGGAGTGAGGTGTCAAAGTGAAGCGATCTTCCAGGGCGATCAAGTCATGGATGGGTGGATGTAAAATTAGGATTTGTCCCGAAAACATAAAAAGCGGAACACGGACTTTACCCGCAAAATAGGGGGAAACTCCTATTAACCAGGTCTAGAGGGCTAATATCGGTCCCCAGCTTATCGGGGCCTGCCGACAGAGGTAGGGCGGGGGAGTGGGTGTATGTAAATTGAGGATTTGTCCCAAAAATGTAAAAATCGGGACACGGACTTTAACCTTACAATAGGGGAAAACTATCAACCATATCCAAAGGGCTAATATCGGTCTCCGGCTTATGGGGGCCTGCTGAGGGAGGTAGAGTGGGATAAAGCGTGCATGTAAAATTAGGATTTGTCCCAAAAATATAAAAGTCGGAACACGGGCTTTACCCCTACAATAGGGGAAAACTCTAATCAACCAGGTCTAGAGGGTCTAATATCGGTGCCCGGCTAATCGGGGCCTGCCGACAGAGGCAGGGTAGGGAATTCGGTTTATGTAAATTGAGGATTTGTCTCGAAGATATAAAAAAGCGGAACACGGACTTTACACCTAAACCATGGAGAATCATGGCAATTTTGGGGCAAAATGGCTCAAATGAGCTCCCTGAGTGAGTGGGTGAGTGAGTGAGTGGGTGAGTGAGTGAGTGAGCGAGAGAGTGAATGAGGGAGTGAGTGAATGAGTGAGTGAGTGGTCATATAAGGTCGTTTAGGAGTAGTAGCCAAAGTGGACATTTTGGAAGTGTGAAGGAAGGTGTTTGGGGTAAAAATGGGCCATCCTTGGTCCGAATGCGTCGTGTGAAGTGGCATCTTGTAGCAACGCTCACGAACGCCAAGCTCAACCCTTCAACGCCTTGGTGCATTAGCCCAAAAGCTTTGATTTTCATGGAATTGTCACTAATTCATTGGAAATGCAGTGACGCCCGTCAACGCCCGTCGTTACGCCTTAACGCCCTAGCATAACGCCTATGCGCAGAATGTTTGCAATTCAAGAAGGCTCTTGTCCGATCAGAGGCCGCCATTTGGCGCTGCATCCGTCATATTCTCGACTGCTCTTGTCCAATCAGAAGCCGTCCTTTGAGAAAGCTCCATCTTTGCTCGGTGTGACCTATGCATCGTAGGGCAGTTCAAGATATTGTTCGGGCAGCATGTCCTGAAAGAGTTGTTTGCGCATCTTGATCACATTTGCCAGATCCTCGGTGGGTAGTAGCCCCATATCATATTCCAAGTGACGCTTGGTCTTCATGATGGACCTGTGCGTGGGGTCGCCTTTCATTTCAAGCCGTAGTAAGGTGTACTCTTCATAGATCGCCATGGCTGTTTTCCTGATGCAGGGGCGCATATAGGTGTATGCCTGTTGTAAGTTATCCTGTCCGGCCTCCTCGAACGCTGCAGCGTGAGTATTGATAGATGCTTTCAAAATACGATTCCAGAAGGTAGGTTCTTTCTCATTTTCCTCGGACGTAGGCTGACTATCTGAGGTCGAGCTCTCCGTATCACTAGATAGACTCTCAGCAATTTCTCTTTCGGTATCAGTCGATAGACTCTCAGCAGTCTTTGTTTCGGTATCAGTCGATGGACTCTCATCAGTCTCTGTATCATCTTCGTGTGCCTCAGAGTCTTCAATCCCATGTATATTTTCCTCGTGACGCATCATATTGTAACGTCTGATGAACGTGCGTTCGCACTTAGAGCAAGTATAAGCCATGTTGACGGCTGAATTACAACACATATAAGGGTAGTGGGAAGAGGTGCCGACATACTGACAACGACTGTGCGCGTTCTGGGTATACACTTGCAATACCTGTACATTATAGCCCGTAGGGCATAGGGTACACCAGGGTGCGGGTGCAGCAGGTATGGGTGTCCGCAGGGGTCAAAAGACAATCGTCCGCCAAATCCTCTTTATCGCTCGTTAAGGCGCTGAGACGGGCGTTAAGGCGTAAAGATAGGGCGTTAAGGCGTTGAGACGGGCGTTAAAGCGTAACGACGAGCGCTGACGGGCTTCACTGCATTTTGATGTATTGGTCGCAATTCCATGAAAATCAGAGCTGCTGACCTAGTTCACCAGGGCTTTGAAGCGTTGAGCTAAGCGTTGACGGGCGTTACTGTCTATAAAAGCAAGTGTATTCCCAAAACAGGCACAGTCAACGTTCAACCGTCAACATAGCTTATACTTGCTCCATGTGCGAACGTACGTTCACCAGATGTTACAATATGATGCGACACGAGAAAAATATACATGGGATTGAAGACTCCGAGGCACAAGAAGCCGAAGCAGAGACCGATGAGAGTTCATCCACTGATAAACCGAAACAGAGATTGCTGAGAGTCTATCTAGTGATAAGGAGAGCATGACCCCAGATAGTCAGCCTACGTCCGAGGAAAGTGAGAAAGAACCTACCTTTTAGGATCGTATTGTGAGAGCAGCTATCGATAATCACGCTGCAGCGATCGTGGACGCCAGACAGGATAACTTACAACAGGCATACACCCAAATGCGCCCCTGCATCAAGAAAACAGCCATGGCGATCTATGAACAGTATACATTACTACCGCTTGAAATGAAAGCGCAACCCCGCGCACAGGTCCATCATGAAGACCAAGCGTCACTTGGAAGAGGATATGGGGCTACCACCCACCGAGTCCCTGCAAAATGCGATCAGGATGCGCAAACAATGCTTTCGGGACATGCTGCCCGAACAGTATCCTGAACTGTCCGACGATGCTTAGGTCACACCGAGCAAAGATGGAACTTTCTCAAAAGACGGCTTCTGATTGGACAAGTGCAGCCGAGAATATGACAGATGCAGCGCCAAATGGCGGCCTCTGTTCGGACAGGAGTCTTCTTGAATTGTAAACATATCCAACGCGGCTCCCCCAGCGTGGGTATGATGTAACTTTGGGGAGAATAAACTATATGAAAACTTGTTGTTGTTGTTCTCTCATCTGTCATCCTTGTTGTTGTTGCTGTTCTCTCTCCGGTCTATATCATGGCGTCAAGGCGTTATGCTGGGCGTTAGGCGTAACGACGGGCGTTGACAGGCGTCACTGCATTTCCAATGAATTAGTGACAATTCCATGAAAATCAGAGCTTTTGTGCTAATTCACCAGGGCGTTGAAGCGTTGAGCTTGGCGTTGGCGGGCGTTGCTACAAGATGCCAATTCACACGACGCATTCGCACCAAGTATGGTCCATTCCTACCCCAAACACCTTTCTTCACAACCCCAAAATGTCCACTTTGGGTACTACTCCTAAACGACCTTATATGACCACTCACTCACTCAGTCACTCGCTCACTCACGCACTCACTCGCTCAATCTGGGAGTTCATTTGGACCATTTTGGACCCAAAATAGCCATGATTCTCCATGGTTTAGATGTAAAGTCCATGTTCCGCTTTTTTATATTTTCGCGACAAATCCTAACTTTACATACAACCACTCCCCTACCCTGGCTCTGTCGACAGGCCCCGATAAACCGGGGACCGACATTAGACCCTCTAGACCTTGTTAATAGGAGTTTTCCCCTATTGTAGGAGTAAAGTCCATGTTCCGCTTTTTATATTTTCGGGACAAATCCTAATTTTACATGCATCCGTCATCCCACCCTACCTCTATCAGCAGGCCCTGATAAGGCGGAGACCGATATTAGCCCTTTTGGACATGGTTGATAGGGAGTTTCTCCTATCGTACGGATAAAGTCCGTGTTCCGCTTATTATATTTTCGGGACAGATCCTCAATTTACTTACACCCACTCCCCCACCCTACCTCTGTCGGCAGGCCCCGATAAGCGGGGGACCGATATTAGCCCTTCTAGACCGGGTTGATACGAGTTTTCCCCTATTCTAGGGGTAAAGTCCGTGTTCCGCTTTTTATATCTTCGGGACAAATCCTAATTTTACCTTCGCCTATGACTTGATCGCCCTGGAGGGGCGCTTGACTTTGACACCTCACTCGACCCAATCGGTCCACTAGGGGCACCTCTCGCCCCCAAAATGTCCACCCAGCGCTATTTACCCACAACGCATGCGCACAGTGACTTTTTCAAAAAAAATCATCGCTTACCTCCGGGACCCGACCCATCGTGCTCTATGTGGCGAGACGTGAAAAACAAGATCCCACAAACCATACCGCAATGAACATGTGTGAATTGCCAAGTAATGACCTATCCACTGAACCAGTAGACATATGGGCCTATGCAGACCTCCGTGAACTTTTCGAAAAATTTCACCGCTTAGCTCAGAGACCCTTCCCATCGTGTTTTACGTGGTGAGACAAAGAAAACAAGACCCCACAACCCATAGTAAAATCCACAAAAAATGACCACCCTATACCCCATAAAGGTATTTCCCGTATAGATGCAAATGTGCGAATGAGGGGAGATCACCCGGAATTTTGCGCCACAGAGGGTTCGCCCAGTCAGAGTTGTCCTGGCTTCTAGAGGGCAGAACGATCGATGCCGTGATGTCGAAAGGGGAACCCCACAGGAAGCGGGGCCCCCATTTTTTTTTTTTTTTTTGCGGAGATATTCTGGTCATAATAATATGGTACAACACCTATAGATTATGTTTATTACTACACGTCTTCCTTCCCATGGTTTCATGTATTTTTTTCGTGCCAATACGGTTCTGGGGAAACCTGTATGGGGACACTGAGGGTTCCGCACTGGCCATTTAACATGGGCAAATAGATGGCAATATTGTCGGGGACCAGGTTTCGGGAGATTCACATTGGAGAGTCACTGTGATCTTAGCCTTACTGCTGGTCCGTCACTTGACCGGAAGTGACCTTTGACCTTTTGACCTGGATGTGACCTTTGACCTTTTTACCCGAATGTGACATTATAGGTGAATCAGGCGAAAAGCAACGGCCCGCGTATTTGAAGCCTCATGTCTACTTTTTGTCCGCGGAAGCTTGTTCCCGCGACCGCATCACCGCCAGACCGCATCACTGCGAAGGAATACGAAACCGCGAAGGTGACGTCACACACTTGTGCATACCACCCCACCAAACCACGTGACCTGCGCACACAGACCTGTGCATTTCCGCAGTGAGACCAATGTGGCTTTAAATACGCTTCCCCTACTACTGCCGAGTAACACTGATAAACATCTCGTGAGGAACAGATCTGGTTTAATCTCGATCAACGAAACTTTGATATATGTACATAATGATATCCTTACTGAAATCACTTCGTGATTAACAGACTAATTACAGATTAGCAAAGTAAATCAAGTAGATGTTCTGGAATGAATAGAAAACTTTGGCATCCTCCCTCGGATATACGTGATCACACAAACGTTCCACGATTTAGATAATAGTAAACGATGATTTCGATTTATAATTGATCACATGAAGTATAGGTAAAAACAAAAGACAATATGAAACCAAAGAAATCTGTTGTGTCTGAGCGTTTACAGGCTGAAATCATGAAACTTACAGGAAATGACCTTGCGTAACCCTTGTGTGATCGGCTTAATATTTCCAAAGCAGAAGTTGCGTTTCCTTCTGATCTTAAAACTGCCATAGTTACGTCAGTTTTTGAAAAAGGTGATAGCTTTTTATTTTCCAGTGATTATCATATATGGATCTTAGTAAAGCTTCGATGTATTATTTTTACCAACTCAAAATACCAACTCAAAATAAATTTTTCTAGATAATTTGTACCAAGAAGAACACCCATTAACCAAACACGAAATCCATATTTCCAAGACAGTTTATATGGAACAATATTGCCAACCATCCATTGTTTTCTGTAAACGTAAGATACACGAACAAAGATGACAATCTGTTTGACTACCTACCTTTAGCGATCTAATGTTGAATCGAAGTGAAGCGACGAATATCGCCTGATGCTTTGCCGCAAAACTGTACAATTGTGTACTGAAGAATAGTTTTCGTGATCACAAACTCAGCGCCTTCACGTTATGGCTGGAGCAAATAGACACCGTCTTAATTTACGTTTTCTTATATTGTGTTCTGGAGCCATCCATCCCTGACTGTAATGCAAAAAATAAGTGGGAAAACCGATAAAATTTATTCTATGACGCATATATATACTGCTTATGTATTCATTAACTCAACCTGGATAATAGGAACTGTGGACACTCTCGTGTTCTGGCACATGTAGGCACCGTCGTGATACGGCCGAAAAAAATGTTGAAAACGAAGTTAAATCCTACTTACCCACACAAACTGGTTTGTGCTTTTCCGGACCGGTTCAGGCTTGGATTCAGGCTTGGTCTCTGCTTAAATGTTTTTTTCCTAACAGAATATCTGGGATGATATTATCAAGGCTAATTCAAACTGTGACCGGAAAAGTCGACCTGTGTATGAAGATGACAAATACGACGCACTTACAGTATTTACTCCCATCACCTTGGGCGAATGACAATTTATGTAATGTATATGACAAATTTTCCCCTCCAGCAACAATATTAACATTTTTATGAGTTGCACACGTTACACATGTAGTTCCCATATAGACGCAGTTTGTTCGATTTAGCATAAAATTTATGAGATGGAACCCTGTTAGGTAAGTAAGCAATTTTTTTTTTCTTTAAATGTGAGGTTTCACATGCGAAGCTGTTTTTGATTCTTTAATATTTAGATTTACATTAGCTGCACACGAATGATTTCTGCACTTTACATATACTGGCTCTATTATCTAACAGGAGTTATCCTTTTTGTTGAATAACCTGTTGGCCACGGGATTTGTATGTGCTCAGGCGTTCATGCCTCGGATTAACCTGTTAATAAGTTGATTATCAACCGGTTAATCTGACTCCGATCAACCCGCTATACATACGCCAGTAGTATAGAAAGTGGATTTGACCTAGCATTGAGTGCTGCATCCGGGCTCGTCGTGGAGGTCACGTGACCTCAAAGTTTACTCAATACGAGGTCCAATTACAAGCGTCTGGTCCGTCATTCATAATTCAGCCGACGTGCATTAAAGAATATCCGAGTCCATCATCAAAAGACCTATTAGCACCAAATTAAAAAAGACAATCAAAGTAAACATAAACATAGGCTAGTTTCCTGCAAGAGAGAAGCAGTCAACAGTTTTCAATGATGCCGGCAAGACATCATGATGTTCCACATATATAAAATCCGTATGGTTGATCAGTATTCTTAATCCATAATATTCGTTGTAAAGTCGCCATCTAGAGATTGATGTAGTCACGCTTTGATTGTGACTGTTCATATGAACACGATGAGGATTTTGAAGTACATGGGTTCATACGGCCTCTAGCCCCGGTTTAAGCGGAATTAGACACAAGTTACGAAACGTAACGCCATAGATCTTGCACGCTACGCTCATATTTTGCTATCAGCATGCGATATGGAGACGCTTGATGGTATAGCCCTGTTTTATAAGTTTCTTCAACAATGTTTTGTGACGTTGATTAAAATCGTCACATTTAACACAGGATCTAGCAAATGTTACTAGGCGAGATATGCAAACGCCATATGCAGGTCCCACTGGAACATTACAGTCCAGAAAGGGATAGTTTACGATGTCGAAATTGCAATCATCTCTTTTGTCATCAAGTCGACGAGGCAGAAGGCCCGCTTCATTTTGCCGCCCATCTGCGCATGCGCAGTAGAAAAAACAGTATGGAAGTAGACGTGTTGATGTCGAGATGGTTAAATATTGATCCGAATGGGCCGTGGGAGGTATACTACTCAAGCACTCGTGGACTAGAGTCAAACCGGGAGCGATATGCGCCTGCGCACTCGGGTGGTAGCAGAGAAGGCGTATTAAAAGTCCATTTGACCCTTAGTAGTAGAGAAAGCAGAAACCCTGTATATTTGCCCTATCACCTTATGGAGAGTTCTACAGTAACGCTTTAACCCCTATGTTAACGCCTTAACGCCTATCTGGACACCTTAATGCCTATGTTAACGCCTTAACGTTGTATCTTGGCGCCTTAACGCCCTAGCATAACGCCTTGACGCAATGATACAGACAGATGAGAGAAAGGAAGATCAACTTGTTCACAAGCGTTCATACAGTTTATTCTCACCTCCGTCACAACATACCCAAGCCGCGTTGGATTTGTTTACAATTCAAGTATGCGCTTGTCCAATCAGAGAACGCCATTTGGCGTTGCATCTGTCATATTCGTCCTTGCCCGTGAGATGTATTCTCGGCTGCTCTTGTCCAAACAGAAGTCGCCAGAATACTGTAACGTCAACATGTCCTGGACATGCGCTCTTTGCGCATTTTGGTCGCATTTTGCAGGGCCTCGGTGGTTGATATTCCCATATCCTCTTCCAAATGACGCTTGGTCTTCATGATGAACCTGTGCTTGGAGAGCATTCTGATGCAGGGGCGCATTTCGAAGTACGCCTGTTGTAAGTTATCCTTTCCGGCGTCTTCGATCGCCGCAGTGTGAATATTAATAGTTTCATGCACAAAACGATCCCATGCAGAAGATAGGTTCTTTATCACTCCCTGGGATGTAGGCTGACTATCTGCGTTCAAGCTCTCCGTATCAGTATACAGACTCTCAGTCTCTGTTTTAGTATCTGTCGGTGGACCCTCAGCAGTCTCTGTGTCAGCACCCGCCTCAGCAGGTGTCTTTAATCTCACGTATATTCTTCTGATATTACATCATATCGTAATGTCTGGTGAACGTGCGTTCGCACTCAGAGTATGTATAAGCTATGTTGACAGTTGAATGTCAATTGTGCACGTTTTGGGATACGCTTGCTTTAATAGACAGTAACGCCCGCCAACGTCCAACTCAACCCCTCAACGCCCTGATGAAATAGCTCAGAAGCTCTGATTTTTCTAGACATTCCATGGAATTGACACTAATTCGTGGAAATGCAGTGACGCCCGTCAAAGCCCGTCTTTACGCTTTAACGCCCGTCTCAACACCTTAACGGCCTATCCCAACGCCGTATGCATTTTTGATCATCCATGGACGGACATCATTATGTTGGAGGTTGAAGAAGATAATTTCCCGACTCCAGATGTGTCTCCATAAAGGTTTGAAATGCCTCATGCAGGGTCAACAATAATTGCAGGGTCAATAATAGCATCAACTTGAACGTCGGCTCGAATATTCTCGTTGTTGGGTTCAAAGTTTACATCAAGCAAGGTAGACTCTGTAGTGCTCATCGTGGAATAAGAAAAGTGGTGTCGTGCGAGCTATTTATAGCGGGACGCTTTTGATCTTATTGTTGCGTTCAGACAAATGTTTCTTTTGAGACAAATGGCTGTGTTTACATTGAATATGTCCGAGCATACTGTCGCGGCGAGAGAAGGTTTTTTGACAGAACGTTCATGTACATGCTACCCGGTCAGAGCGTGATTACAGACTGAAGCTAATGGTTTGCAAACGACCTTATATTACTCACTCACACACTCACTCACTCACTCACTCACTTACTCAACTGCATTCCTCCTCCTCCTCTTTTTCTTCTTTCTTCTCCTCCTCCTCCTCTTCCTGCTCCTGCACACATACTCTGGGGTAATTATACCAGGTAGCGAGAGCGAACATGGCCACCTCTCCTCAAACGCGCTCCTTTGCACTTCCGAATCTCTCCTTTCTCTACTACTCCCCGTGTGCGCAAGCGCATATCACTTCCAGTCTTGCTAGTCCACGAGTGTTCAGTAGTATACCTTCGACGACCCATGTGGACCAATATTGAACCATCTCGACACCAAAACATACCCATACTCGTTTCCTACTGCGCATGCTCAGATGGGCGGTATTCCCACTACATGCTCATCCAGTCGGAGGCTCCGCCACGAATGATACATATTGGCACCTCCAACGGCCCAATCGGACCAATACTGGCCCCCCACGGCCCCAAAACGTCCCTTCCCATGCAATTTTACCACTGCGCATGCGCGCCATAACCCCTACTTCCATAACCCATTCATCCAGTCGGAAGCTCCTCCACGAGTGCTTCACTATGACACCTCCATCTCGAGGTTAAAACTTCCATTCCCATGTTCTTTTCCCATAATTCTCTGTCTACGCAATTCCCTGCCGACGCATTCCCTGTCTAGGCCATAGGACTGCTTCCACACCCCACCCATCCTTCTGACGCTCCTTCATGACACCTGCAAGACCCATTCGGACCAAGAATGGTCCCTCAATCATTCAAACACACCCCCACGCAACCCCAAAATTCTAGCTTTCGCTACTACTCCTACTGATGACGTCACCAATGGCGTCACTGATGACATGGATATCCAGCAAGTGGTGTTCTATACCGCAAGAGCTTCAATATGAGACCATACACGCTGTATTTGTATGCGATATAACCCCTCGCTCTCTTTTGCGCTCCTCCAAAATGCCCACTTTCGCTACTACTCGACTCCGCATGCGCACCATAGCATTCCTACCACGCCACACCTGTCCAGTCGGACCCTCAGCCACATGCGCTACACACTGACACCTCCCACGGCCCATTCGAACCATGGACAATCCACCTGGACCCCAAAACGCCCGCCCCAAATCTGCCTTTTTACTACGCATGCGTCATCATAACTTTTCAACAAAAGTTACACCATGACAAGACCCCAACCATCGTCTTGTACAGGGTGAAACAGAGAAAACAAGATGCCACACACCATGGTAAAAGCCACAAGAAAATAAAATGACCACCCCAATACCCCTACCTAATTGGTCCAGTCGCCAACAGAGTTATTTCCCCGTCGGAGTTGTCTTCCTTGCGTCCAGAGTGTATAGATGGCGCTACTATGTAAATTTTCATATCATCAGGGAATTTGACAAGCGAGCGTGGAATATGAAGTATCTACAAGGCTCATAACATCCGCTTAATGTCATACACCACTCATGGCTTATAAAAGGGCTTTCATTGGGTGTCCTACTCCCTTCGTAGTTTATGAAAGATCTTTGCTTCTAAAATGGGCTATTTCGTCATTCCACACACCACTTTGATAGGTTCGATATAAAGCGAATATAAATATTGAATTAATACAACTCTGGATCGGCAGGATACGTTTAAAACTTAAGTTACCGGTACTAACGGACAGAATAGCGTTTGTGTGAGACTGTATTAGCTTCCACCGCTTTGTGTGTATCAAATACGGTTGTTGGTGACAATTATAGTTTACGATAACATCATGCCTCAAATCCTCTTGTAATGAAATCAACCGAAAATAAACAGAGGAGGTGAGAGGACTAAGCCAGTCGGTGTTCCGCAGCCAAATATTTGATCGAATATTGCTGCTACAACCATAGGGATACATCCTGTCACTAATAGTAATGTAGAAATGCAGCTCCCAATTCACATGAGCAAGAGCAGATGGACCAGGGATCAGCGATGTCATACGGCCTCGAGAACTTTTGATATTCTTTGGCCCTTTGTTCTGGTGAACTCAAATTCTCTTGACTTTTTAACACCCTTTAGTTCCTTTGTCGTTTCGATCCCAATTATCCCTTTGTCCTCGCGATCTTTTAACCTCGTCAATAATTAGCATCGCTTGTCGAAATCAATATACATGCTTTTTGCGCTGTTCCAAGTATCCATTTCATTCAGTTTTAACACCGGTCTTTGTAAGAGCTTATATTCTGCATAAAATCTCGCTCCGCCCACATGCAATAAATGATTAAACACCTATCCTCTTTGTTCTGTCAGGAAGCTATTCCTGTATTCGTGCTCGAAAGGCGTCGCCATTTATTCTGTGATAGAGTCGGATATGTATATTATACGCTGAAATTTTAACAATTTGCGAAATGCTAATCAGTATTAAAGCTTTTCATGTGCGTCCACACATAGCATAACGTGCTGCAGTAATTGTCTCGATCCAATGATTTTGAATGACCCCGAAATTTGTAGAGGACACCTGACTCCATCCAGCCAGACAGCTGATCTTTGTCCGCGTGCGGTCGACTCAGGTAGCCTTTTATTCTCCCATAGAGCCAGGTGTTACCTTTGTCGCCAGTGTGACAATGACTTTACAACGGAAATCATATGGATGAGAATGCTTATCTGCGATAGGAATTCGATATTTTGGAACATTATGATGTTTTGTCGGCATCATTCGAAAACTGTTGACCACTTCTCTCTTGCAAGAAATTAGCATAAGTCCATGTTTACTATGATTGTTTGGGGTTTTTTTTTTGGTAAATTTGGTTCAAATGTTGTTTTGCCGGCATCATTTGAAAACTGTTGACCGCTTCCCTTTTGCAAGAAATTAGCATATTTTCATGTATACTATGATTTTTTTGGGGTACATTTGGTGTAAATGCTGTTATACGAAATAGGCCTTTATATTATGGACATTCTTGGACATTACGGAAATTCTTTAATGAACGACGGCTGAATATTGAATGACGGACTAGACGCTTGTATTGTATCCCATACCATCATATTAAAGACCCTATCAATGCTAAAACCTGTAGACTATAGGAAGCTGGACTAAATGTTTTAGTACAGTCATTTCACTCCAACCGCCATAACAATGCAGTCATAAACTACGTAACCGTGTGTTTACACGGATGCTATTAGGACGACGAGTATAAGGGGAGGTAACTGATTTTAGTTTTGAAGACAACGCGAATGCACAAATTAGTTATATCGTATAAAGTATCCTATTCCAGTATCTTGAGACAATTAAATATTCTAGTAATGTAACACTGACGTCACAAAACCGGAAGTATACCCATATATTCAGCATCGGAAATATTTGTAAGAGTCAAACTCCAACCATAACCAGTGTAGGCATAAGGAGAAAAGGTATAGCATAATATTTATTTATAAATCGATTGAGTACTTGCCTTTTGAACCTACTATAAATTAACATCTATGAATCATTCCTATAAAATCTACTTTATTCATATATACATACAATATTTAAATTTCAAACATTTAGCATTCGGGTGCTCATAAAGGTATGGAGTGGAAAGTTCATAAACTCGATTAATTAAATGCATATGATAGCGTTGGCACCAGCGGCGGGGTAATCAAATTGAAATCACAATTCTGGGTATTGTGTTTGTCTTTTATCGAGAAAACTGAGCTCATTCTTGTCTATCACAAACAGAAATGAAAACTAGTGTTGCCATAATTAAGTTTATGTGAGGATCGACAGCATCGCTTTCCAATGTTACCGGGATTACGGTTTGTTCGTAAAATGTTGATTGCTAGTTATCGCCCTTAAATTAGACTCTCCATTTTTTCACCACCGATCTAGAATTTTTCCTGGAGAATATTAGTGATAGATTTGGGTTTTTCAGTTTGCTACAGAAACACTCTCTACCCTCCCTAAATGTTCTGTCCTATAACATTTTGTAGCAGGTGACATTTTCCATTTCTCATCAATTTGCCAAACGGCACTTCCAAGGGCAGTATCATTGGTGATTGAGACAACCACTTCGTGGATTTTGCAATGTGTAACAATAAGGAAACCAGGTATTGTTCAATTATAGCTGTCTCTTTATTGCATTATTTTGAATGGTCGGAAAGTTGGGTGAATTTTATCTCAAACTGCAAGCCAACAGCATTTCGCGGTATTTTTCTGAATACCACACACTTAAAATTAAAGTGTTGAAACTTACTCGTAAAGTTTTGAAATAATCCTTTTAGTGTGTCCACAGGGACTGCTCTTTCCCTGTGGACACAGTTAAAGGGTTATTTCAACACTTTACGGGTAAGTTTCAACACTTTAGTTCTAAGCGTGCATCGTTTTTACTTACATGTTTTGTGTAGCGTAAATGCGCAAATGTTCAATTGATGAAAAACTGTACATTTTGGTTGGAGGTGACCATACTTTGTATCGACGCCATTATCTGATCTGTGTGAAAGCTATTTTCTACAGCTGTTTAAGGTGGAGGAAGAATTTTGTGGTCTGAAGCGACTATAATTTTCTCAAGATGACTATTAATAAGATGATTTTCATTCTCATAAGGGAGGAACTTTTCACTGACATATAGGCAATTCAGTAGCTATCCTGATTGAGTGACTTGTGAACGACGGACAGTTCTGACACGTTTAGCCTAGAATAGAAATCAGACAACTTAAGACAGAACTGTCCAATTGCCACCTTCACTGAGAGCTGGTGAACCATATCCCTCAGACCCAGCCAGAACAAGAAAGCAAAAGGACCAATAACATTGAATCGTACATGTTAATTGCGCAAATTTCTTTATTGGCTGGCTCCGGCAAGATTATGTTTTCTCAGCTCACCTGAAAGATTAATTTGTGGTCCTTCACATTGTATAAATTCTGAAAAGTGTTTTTTCATTCCCGTAGGCCTCGCCCTGATTAAATTTAAAACTGAGAAATTATAAAACAAAATTCAAACTCAACGTCCTGGACAAAACGGGAATGAATTTTAAGGAGGGTTCAGATGTGAACCATTCCATTTCTCTACCACATGATTCTTTGGTGACATCATTCATAAGATTCTTTATCATATCTCAGAGAAGCATGTAGACTTTTGATTGGCTGACAGACCTCATGTGTGATGCTGTATTGTCAACTTGCTGGCCGAATATATATCGTATACCCCGTCGCCAAGGGCAACGAACAGGTGTTCACTAGATTCCATCGTCTGCTAAACAAAATGGCTGAATCAGGCAAACGTTTCGCGTCTCACACGGACGATGAAGTTGTTGAAAAGCGGGCTAATATTATTCCCAGCAACACAAAAAAATCGAATAAAGCGTCCGCCAGAACTTTGAAGTATTACCTGAAAGAGAAGGGACAGAGTGAAGAATTCGAAGGATTCTCGGCCGAGAGGTTAGCAGAGGTACTCAGTCATTTTTATTTGGATGCCCGAAAACAAGACGGAGAATTGTACAAAACATCCACTCTCGAAAACTTTCGACATTCTCTGATTCGTTACCTGAAGGCTCCACCGTATTTGAAAACTTTTGATTTGATTAGAAATTCGGAGTTTAATGAAGCCAACGAGTGCTTCAAAACCGCACTTACAGAGTTGAAGGCATCTGGAAAAGGCGACACCGATCATTATGAGCCCATAAACGAGTCCGATCGTTGTAAACTCTACAAGTCTGTTCTCATGTCCCCAAAAACCCCAACTGGGCTTGCAAATAAAGTTCAGTTCGATGTACGTCTGTTCTTCTTTAGAAGGGGAGTGGAGAATATGGAAAAGATGACAAAAAACACATTCATCATCAAGCGGGACCCGAAAACTGGGCAGAGGTATGTGAAAAAAAAGGAGGATGAACTCACAAAAAATCGCCGGGCCCAGCAAAAAGAGGGTGTTACCGGATTCATGCCTGAAGAAGAAGGTTCCCCGTTCTGTCCTGTTGCTTCATTCGAAAGTTATATCTCCAAACTCCATCCGAAATGTGATCGCTTGTGGCAGTACCCGGTTGATAGTTTCCTCGACGACGATAAAGTTTGGTATTATAACAAATCTATTGGGAAACACCGCTTGGCAGCCTTCATGACCAACCTGGGCACTCGTCTGAAACTTTCTGAACCATACACTAACCACAGTAAACGAGCAACCGGCATCACCATCCTTGGTAGAAACAACTATTCAGCATCTCAAATAATGGCTGTCACAGGTCACAGATCTGTCTCGTCGCTGTCGGTTTACCAGCGAGTAAGTGATGGCGAGAAACTGCAAATGGGCCACACGGTTGCGTCAGTAGCCTTTCCTGACACGATGGGTTCAACCCGAAAGACGAATACCGGTACGCATACACTTCCAGTAAATGTTCTTGTCAAACCCCATCCTGCAGAAACTGTGACATCATCTTCTCAGTACCCTACACCCACGTCAAATGATGCCACGTCGGCCGTGTTACACACCCAGGATGTACGAGCAGAAGGCCATGCCGACGACTTTAATTTTGATCTTAAGCAGCTGTTTTGTGAATTCGACAGCACCGCTGTCCCGCCCACATCGTGTGACAGTCCCACAGCTATCCTGGTCGCCGCAAATCCCTCAGCGCCAATGTTCAATAACTGCACAATAAATGCAATCAACATCATCGTGCGAAAATGAAGCAAATACCTATACTTCTGCCAAATTGTGCAGGACAGTTTGATTTTTCCGATTTTTCTCTCGAACTGTAAATTTAAGTCAGTTCATGTTGGTCCTTCTCCTGTGTGATGTTATGGAAACATGACACAAGTGACACTGTCGAGTGACACGGTGTTGAATTATAGACAGAATGGAAATGTAACAGTTCACACGTGTATTTGAAACTTACATATCCATGCAACAGATATGAATCCGGAACGGGTCTTTCGATGTATTTATTAACAAAAGGTATATAATCTAGATATTATACTCGTCGATGGCTATTAAATATTAAATATGAAATTGAGATTAAGCTTAATGTTCCAGTATTTTATACGTTTCTGATTTTCAGAATAGAACATAAGAGATGAAGCTGAATTTGAAGTTAGATTGTTCATTCTTTATCACCGAAGCCCACCGGTATTTCACACGGAAACCGGGTTCATTGTTCACGGATTACAGTATATGTTATCGTTATCTTTGCTCCTCCCTTAGTACGTTTTAAAGGTGATTGTAAAAATGATACATTTGTCTTTGTGTTCATTTTTTCCGGTGCATGCTGTGGATCGTTCTGAAACCAGTGCAAGTCCGATCGAAGTCCGTTCCATTATGTCGGCCTTGAAGTCCAAAGTGATCCTTAATGCTATGAGATATGATAAATTCGTTATACATCGCCCTTCCGGGGTAATACGGGATGAGATTTGGTTTCTCTCGCCATATTTTTCCTCGGCTGCGCCTCGGCAAAATATGGCGAGAGAAACCAAATCTCATCCCGTATTACCCCGGAAGGGCGACGTATAACTAATAGTATTCATTAACCGTACCTGGCCTGGGGGAGCCATTATGGCCCCCCTACCAAAATTTCTGCGTTATCTCCGGAACGACGAAAAATTGAGTTCTGAAACTCTGGGACTTGATAGCTTATCACATTGGGGCCATTTTGAGCCCATTTGCATAACCCCCTGAGCAGAGGATCATGGGCAAATTCAAGATGGCGGCCACGTGGGGTACCAGAAAAGTGATGTTTTTGTCACATTTCTTCAAAATTTCTGCTTTTCCGCGATGAAAAGTGGGCAAAAACTAATTTATTTGACATCACATTAATATTTACTAATTTATCATGCAGTTTTTGCGGAGAAATTGCATAAATAAAAAATTCGGAAAATCTGACCGAAAAATCTACCAAAAAATGTCATTTTTGAAAATGACGTCACTGTGACGTTATCAGAGCGGCTATCTTGGATTTTTTTTACATTTTCTGGTAGAGCTTGACCCAATGGTATAGTGTGGTAAGTTTCAGTCCCCTAGCTCAAGGGATAAGAAAAATAATTCGGGGGGGCATTTCGCCTCCCCCCCCCCCCCCACTCCAGGCCTGGACAGGTCACATAAAGCCCAGGCCAGATAGTGTTAAGAGTGGCCATATGCACTCTATTGCCTCAATACATTTGTTATACTTTTGTTGATTAGCTGTTAATCTCTGTGGGTAAAATCTTGTTTGGGTGACGTCACGACATATATTATACACTGAGCTGTGGGGTACTTGGTGTTGGCTTATCGACAGAATATACATTCTGGGGAAAGTTTTTCGAGATAATTGCGCGAAAAATCATTCCAAAAATGATTAAAGCAACCACACAGAATACAAAAGTATTGAGCAATTGCACGAGCAATTGAGCGAGTTATTCATATGACCCAATCTACCGATACTGTTCACATCACGTAGGATGGCAGTGACACCTACCCTTGCATACTTGAGTCCGTCGTCCCATTTAACCCAACAAATTCACAACTGATAAAGAAATACGCTAAAGCTGCAATATTGCCAGCACCATTTTGTTCATCAAGTCTCTTGAAATCATGTCTATCTTGTCACGTTTTCTGTACATCTCATGTCTTGTCTAAACACTGATTGCGTGTCAGTCGTTCGACAGACACTGAGCACAGAGAATATCTAACATCAAATTAGATTATGCATTATACAACTGTTGGAGCATTCTTCTTATGCTTCCGTCATGTCTCACAATCTTACCACGAAGTTGTAGTAGAGAGCAGTTATGGGCATGGTTCAACCCTATCTGGCCTGGGCGATTTCGGGTGTATCGCATAGAGGGCTGAAGCTTACCACACTATGTCTTTGGGCCAAGCTCTACAAGAATACGTAAAAAACAAATCCAAGATGGCCGCCATGATGACGTCACTGTGACGTCATTTTTAAAAAGAGCATTTTTGGACGATTTTTCGGTCAGAATTTTCGAATTTTTTATTTATTTTTTTCTTCTTCCCAAAAACTGCATGGTAAATTAGTAAATAATAATATGATTTGAAATAAAATAGTTTTCACCCACTTTTCCAAGCAGAAAAGCAAAATTTTTGAAGAAATATGACGAAAACATCACTTTTTTGGTACCTCAAATGGCCGCCATTTTGAATTTACCCATGATCCTCTGATCTAGAGGTCAAAATGACCCCAATATGATAATCTGAAAAATCACAGAGTTTCAGCTCTCAATTTTTCGTCGTTCTGGAGCAAAAAACCAACAAGGGAGGGTTTGGGAGGGCGGGGTTGGGGGTTGGAGTGTCCCCCTCGTTCTACCGTTCTACCTTGCATAACTCATTGACGACTGTACGTGCCAACAGTTTTGCTAAGTTATGGTGTGAACCACAGCGTAAAAGTAACATAGAAATTCCACACCTTTCGTCTGCTATGTAGTCATTTGAAAGGGTTGTCAGCCGGTGTGCTTATTTTCAGGCCACAGGTGAGGTGTTTTTTATGGACAATATTTAGCGATATTTATTCTCGGGGAATGACAGTCATAATTAAGATAGGTCTGTTTCAAAGGATGCTTTCTGCTCTTCGAAATATCACGCGAAAATGGGAACGATGCTGTTTTTCAGCGAACTTTCGTTTTCAAATTATCAAAATCCGCTTGACTGGCAATACTTTGTAATTCCTGTCATTTATAATTCCGCTCTGATATCATTATAAAAACACTGACAGCGTATGTGTCATTGTAGGCTACGTCGTATCAATAGGTTGTAAAGAAACGCCAACTATGTTTAATGGACGCTTAATGTTTAACCCTACCTGGCCGGGGGGGGCACTTTCCGCTCCCCCCCCCCCACCCCGGTTGGTTTCAATCTGAGATCGTTTTGAGAGGCTCTGAACTAATGAGCTCTCTTTCATGTGTATCATGTAAGTGAGTTTGTATTCTATATCACTTCTCAATGGCGCTGGTCGCTGATAGTAGGGGAAGGGGAAAAAAGTTTCCAAGATAAAAGAAAATCGTCACTTTCACTACATGTGTTAGGCAGTACTTGTCTCATATGTACGTGAACTCATCTCCTGATACTTTCTCTGACATGTTGTTGGCGTGCGGCCCTTTAGATTTGTGCTAGAGGTGGTTCATTAAATGTGGAACGGTTGTCAGAGAGTTATCACGGTATGATCAGCAACAGCAAATACGAAATGTTGCTGTTGTCACAAATTGCCAACTCTCCTTTGCGCGTAACAATGTCTAGGTGGCTGTTGAGACTTTATCCATAAACTTACCACTCTATATAAACCAACATTGCGATAATACGACAATAATATAAAAAGACCTTAATAAGAAATAGTACGTGAACTTTATTCAAGGAATGATCCTTCACGGCTCCTCTAGTTCTCCAATTGCAAAGAAGAGTCGATGGACAATTATCTACACCACACAATAAAATAAAACAAAGATAATAATATTTACATATCGTAATGACACATATTCTGGAGTGCCACAGTGCGACGCTTTCTAACCTCGATAATACAATTTGCGATTGACAGCAATTGTGCTTTAGTTCTTGAGTTCGTAATTTAACCAATTTGAATATACTTGGCCAAGACCAGAAATAAAGCCTAAAATAACCCTTCCTAACATCCTTATATAGTTTTTTTTTCATATACATACATCACATTTTCTCTTTTCCAATGGTATACTACTGTATCTATCCTTTTCTACATTTAAACAGTGATATCCACATCTGAATCTACAAATAGTTTTACTACCTTAGTTTTGACTGGTACACAATTCTCTATGTAGTTTGCCATGGCATCCATATGATGTCGAGTATAGGGTTATATAGGTTACCAAACCAGTGTATGAGTCGTCCTACGCAAAATATGTTCATGAAGTGATGAGTGAGGCGCTGTTCAATTTACACAGTATGGATGCCCAGTACATCATTATAGACACAATTTGACATTAACATAAAAGCATGTACACGAATGAGGCGTTATTCCAGATACTTCCATATAAACACAGTTGAACAAAAAGACATGTACATGAGTGAGCCATAAAATCAATTACTCCAGTGAAGGCAAAGTTGAATATTAACACAAAGCATTTTCGTGAGTGAGGCTATAACCCAGTTACTTCAAAAACAACACAGTTGAAGATTAATACAAAGCATGTGCACGAGATAGGCGTTGATGAATTATCTATTTCAAAATAATAACGGCAAACCGCATTGTTGGTACTGTGAATACTGGTAGTGTTTGTCAGAGGGGAACAGGGAATAGATTTGGCAGTTTTCCTTTTAGATTTTTCTCTATATGCCCGTCAATCTCAAAGGGGTCCACAATTTGTGATACCCTACGGAAAATGGCATTCATTGTTTTCCGTCAAAACGTGGCCAGGAGACTTTTAAAATGACACTCGTTCCATGTGTTTGTCCATGCGTGCCAATTTTCCAAAGAGGGCAATAAAATCGAGTCGACTCAGCGGATTTAGTCAAAATTTGACGTTTGCGAAACTTGCAACAGGCTGTCTCTTGCGATTACGTTCCAGTCACATCCGCCACTGGGTGGCGCATCCATGTGTCCGCGTATATAGATATTGAACAGAATAAAAATAAAATCAAAACGACTTGGCGGATTTCTCAGAAATTTGGTATGTGTGTAACCTGCAATACAACGTCGCTAGAGATTTTGCTCAAGCCAGATTTACCGGAAGTTGGCACCACTATATTCCCATGCCGAATTATTTTCATCGATACATAATTTTATCGAAACGTTTCGGCGAATTAATTCGCAGTCCGGTATTCATATGTTCTTTGATGCATTATCGCTCTTGAGATCGCATATCATATCATATTCACAATGATGTATAGGAGGCGCAACTGTAAATGTACGATTATTCCATATGTCTGTCTGTGCAAATTTTGCCATTTGATGCATGATGATAATATCAATCGTCGAACAAGTTGACTTTTGATAATATGACCAGGTTATATCGTTTTCGAATGAACCGATGGTCAGGTTATCCTTTATCAAAAAAATGTCATGGTACAGTCATCGATCCTAGCCGAAATAAACAATTTACATAACTATAAAGTTCATTTTTTCACACTGTGCAGTACGGTTTATAGTGCATCACTTACTGAGTGCATACGAAATATCAAAGATGGTATCATCTGAAAATGTCAACATCGGTGATCATAATTACAAACATTGTTTATTTGATAAAAATAACGCCACAAAATCATGGCTGTGAAAATTTGCCAGCTCACACCCAATGACTCACCCACTTATACAAAAAAGAGGGACACCCACTTAGCTGAGTCATCTAAGCGAACTAAGGGAATTTCAACATTTCGTTTTATAATTATGTGTCAGCAAGGCCTAACTGTTTTCGCGTAACATGCGTTCGGATAAAGCATGGCGTCGTCCCGCTCTCGCTTGGCTCACACTTTAAAATGCATGGGAAGGGAGAATATACATTGTTCGCACTGATGAAAAAGTTTTATTAAAATTAAAACGTCGGGAATTTCCAGTGTATGGAAGCATAAAATTTACTGAACACGTAGATATCTATATTTTTCATATACAGTGATGCCAAATTTCTTTAAACTTGGAAAGAATTTGCAATTAAAACATATACTCTCCTATAACAGTCTGCTATGATGCATCGTGACATTTTCAAGTTAAATACTACACTAACGTTCCGTCATTTTCCCTGACTTACTGAATAGAGTAAACTGTTCAAACGAGAAACGCACGTGATGTCATATAGCCAATCAAGATAGGAGCTTGCCAACACCGTGCAGCTAGGATTTTCTTTGATGTCTGCCCGTGTGATGTTAATTTGCTTCGAATAGCCAATCAAATTTGAATTTTAAGGAGGAATATTTATAGCGCTATGACATCACCAGACCCGTATTCTGATCAGATAATGTGTTACGTTCAGCCAAGGCAACACGTGTAGTGTTAGACTTGGGTAACCGAAGATGGCCATGATGTTGTCTAACCGGCTCAACCAATGGCCAAATGCAAATTAGCGACACATCTAACAGCTCAGGAATTGAATTTGATTAAATCATGATCTAGAATAATCTAGCTTGATAAATAGACTGATATTAAAACTTCATTCTGGGTAACAAAAACAAGTTTCTCAATTTAGTCATAAACAGACCGACTAGCATTTGAACAAATGAGTTCAAACAGGATGTGACTTTTTCAAGATGTGAATGTTCTCCAGTTGTCAGACTGGAATTATACGGAACAGAATGAGCATGGCTCCTCACCAGGAGTTGGTCAGTTGCTCGAACCGTTCTGAATACAGAGAATATTTATATGTCTTTTCACCAGGTGTTCGAATTGATCTGAACAAAAAAAAAGAAGAAAATTTGCATGGCATTTTTATTAAATTTTGGAGGAGGGGATATAAATGCACATTTATCACGAAAGATTTGCATGGTCACACTATCTGGCTTGGGTTGGCATTTCTGACTGAACATGTGCAACCATTTAATTTCACTGGTTCTGAGTTATTCCAAGTTTAGATATTTTGGTCTACATTTTTCAGTCGGCTTTCTGTTAAATATATACACTGTTGCATAAAACCACTGTTCACCAAAAAAACATTTCAAGACTACCACAGCCAAGTCGGCGTGGAATTTAGCATCCTTCGGCTGCTTGTTCATATCAATGTCGGTCAATGAAAAACAATGAAAGCAAAACCGATTTATTGTCTAGAAACATGCCATGAGAACATAAAAAGTGGAATTTTGGGGGAAAATTTGATGTATGTGTAATATTTTATTCCTTAATCGAGAAATTGAGAGCAACAAATTGCAATTTGAGTGCAAATTTTGCCAAAAATAAAAATAAAGTTTTGACAAAGAATCGCCTCCAAAGTCTCTGTTGATAGATCAAATAAAATATATGGTTTCTTTCAACTGTTACATACACTGTGCTTTGAATAACCCCTGCGCCTATTGTTAGCTGTAGTTGGTACGTTATTTTCGCAATTTTCATATGTTACAGGCAAATTGATCCCATTAAACGCACCATTAGAATTGCCGAACATCGAGACGGAGATTCCTATTGACATTGCCGAACATCTAGAAAAATTGAGAACAAAAACTACCCAAATCTTTCAGGTGTTTCGACTGAAGACTACCGTCGATATTTACAGTACAATGGTAAGGATATGTCACCAGTCAAAAATGATGTCTCATAATCCATTTAAACTGAAACATCACATTTGATTGCTCACATCGTTTGCAGAAAATATATCATTGCGCACAAATATAGACACAATTTGACATTAACACAAAGCATGTGCACGAATGAAGCGTCGATCCAGATACTCTGATATAAACACTGTTAGGCTTGCCTATAAGATCAGATATTCTATCGCGGTTAAATATATTTAAAGATAATACATTTGGGAGTTGATTGTACTATTAACGAGTAAGTTGGAGACCCCAATCGATCCCATGTTGGGTAATCTTGACACGTGCTTGTTGAAGACTTTAATTGCGGCCATCTTGAATTTATATTTCGATGAGAAAAAACTTGTACGAAAGGTGCGTCGGCCGTTTGCGCCATTTTGGATTTCAAGGCGGCGGCCATCTTGAATTTCAAGACGGCGGCCATCTTGGATTTCAAGGCGACGGCCATCTTTGATTAAATTAATTGAGGCCATCGTGGATTTATTTTCGTGCAGCGTGCACCTGATCGTATCCCCGAATATACGCAGGAGGATTTCTAGGTACCGCCATATTACATCAGACATCACTCTTGGCTTTGATATTCTTGTTCGGGCCGCTGTGCTCGATACGTGTATCTCTATTACGTCACGAAAATAAAACGATGTAAAATATTCTTGTGTTGAGATGACTCTCGTACGCAATCGATTAAACTCTTCCATCAGAGTACGGTAGTCGGCGAGTTGAAATTTAATGTTACATTTAGCGGTATTTCTGTTATAAATTGATTATCGAACCGAATAAGTTATTCGATGGACGCTATCTTTGGCGGTAAAGGGTCTTCCCCGGGTGATAATTCCCATGGCTATAATACGATCGGTTTGTACTGTCTATGTTAATCGGATCAAGTATGAACTTTACAATTTTGATCGGACCAAATGCCTGAAATTGGGATTATGAATAAACATCAAAACACGTTAATCTAGATTTTCTCGTTTCATTTTTATAAGGGAAGATTGGAGCATTTTTCGGTTAATGCCGATACCGGACCGAATGTCTGTCAAATCGGTGTGATTCTGGTATGCTGTTAAAGTTAGATTTGTTATTTTGAGTATTGATAAACCCGGTTAACATGGCGAATTATTTAGAGCGGATCCATTCCTGCAGTATTCTGATAATTGCCCCGTTTTTCTCCTCGACATAATTGCTTATCACCGGTTTGATTGTCACTCGTCGACCGCGCTGTGTACAATTTAACTGGACCCAACATGCTATCGATTGAAATTGCAGCATTGAGATTTATCTAAGGAAGACAGATGTCTAACACACAGCGAATTGCCCATTACTTTAGAAACCGGTAAATCACATACAAGATGTGTACTTGGCAAGTAAATGAACGCTGGGTCAGTTACCGATCAAGCGGAACGCTATAATTAACAGGGCAAAAGCGTCAATTTATACTCGCTCTCGGGTTAAGTGCCATCAAGCGGCATGCTGTGCAACGAATTAGTCAGTCTGTAATCGGAAACCAAGACTGGTCAATGGGGCGTAGGCGTAATTGGTCCAGTTTTGAGCAAAAAATATAATAGCGTTGTTCATTCAACACTTCAGGTTCTCAAATGAATAGCCGACAATAAGGCTGTAATCTGCCGTCATATGACCAAAAAAAAGGAAGCAGGTAACAAAATGATCATATCTATATTTTGAAAGAAAATATAATTTCTGATTGATTGATTGTTTATTCACCATTTCAATAATGTATATACAAACATAATATCGAGTACGGCTGTATAAATGGCGGGAATAAAACCCCAGGGGCGTGTTCTATCCCGAGCTGATAATAGTTTAAGTAAGTAAACGACTGGCTACTGCAGGGTATGAAAAGATACAAGCATGAATATAGTTTCTGCTGTAATTACTTACGATATGTATATATATATATAAAGGCAGTTTTTACTGTGATCATTTAATCTATATATATATATGGTGAATAGATGATCGAGCTCTCGGTACTGCACTTAAGTTCTGCCACATTGGCAACTCTGGGAGCTCGATGGAGCAGATGATTAACAATACAGTTATGTACAAAAAAGGTTTATTTCTTCACTAAATTAAAAATGGGTTCTATAGATAGTGTATGTACAGCTTCAGGTAATGTAAGCTAATAGATAAACATGCAAAATAATTTTAAAAAAGGCTTAAGTTGGGCTGTTAGCAGCTTTCGTTGTGTATTATAGTGTATACACCCTCCAATACTTAGATAAATATGACCATTATCAATATATAGTTAGTTTGGAGTTAGCATTTAACAAGGTAGTTCTTTAAACGGGATTTGAAAAGTGAATATGATGCGGAGGCTTTTATGTCAGTGGGCAGTGAGTTCCACATACGCGGTGCTTTCGCTTTCGTAGAATAATATGATAGATTTGAAACCACGCGTGTTCTGTAGAGATTAAGGTCGGATTGGCGGGTGGGGTAGCAGTGGACTTCTGATAGTTTTGTAAAGTAATTTATAAATATGGTCGGTAGGGAGAGTGGTGTGTGGAGATATTTGTAGATAAATAACAATACCAGATAGTCATTGATTTGATGAAACGGAAGAATGTTTAATTGCTCAAGTAATGGACTGGTATGGGCGTATTTGTTACTGGAAGTTATTAAGCGAATAAGTCTTTTTTGGAGCATGACAAGAGGCCTGAGGTGTGTTGGGAACGTGTTACCCCATACTATGTTGCAATAAGATATATGGGAATAAAATAGGGAATAATATAGTATGATCAAGGTTTTCCTGTTAAGGCAGTGTCGTACATTATTGATAACACCAATATTTCTCGAGATTTTGGAGGTCAATTCATCTATATGAGTTTGCCAGTTTAGTTTATCGTTAAAATGGATACCAAGGAATTTGAAGATGGCAACGGATTCAATTTCGGAGTCAAATATAGATATTTTGGGGGTAGTAGTATTGGCATGTCTGTTTGGCTTGAAGAACATGTATTTAGTTTTCTTCACATTTAAAGAGAGTTTGTTACAGGAGAACCAATTATGAAGCTTTCCAAGTTCGTGTGACATTGTCTCTGCTAGTATATCGGGCTCGGTATCAGAGAGAGTGGCGCAAGTATCGCCCTTCGGATACAATAGTCACAGCTTGAAACGATTTCAAGAACTTAAATACAGTTCAGGTGTAGGTTTTTGTAGGTAGACAAAATCCAAATATATCTTTGGATATCGTTGGATCTGGATCTAGGTCTAAATTTTAGCCATGACAAATTAGTCATGCTTCATCAAACTCGAAGCATTTCACACCGTTGAATCACTATTCACTGCAGTGTCAAATTCATTCCGATATTAATTTCGTTATTATATAATCATGTTCCACTCGTGTTAATTTCATTTCGGTACAAGATATGCTTTTTGATAAAAAAAATTGATAAAAAAATCAATTCGTTGTTATTTACAACCTGGCACGAATATGTTAGTTTATTCTTTTCAATGATAATGACGTCACGATGACGGCATTTCGCTAGTACGCCTATTTTCCCGCTAGCCCCCCTACCCCCCTAAACTAGGAGAGTACAGAATTGTCCATGTATATTTTTACCGGATGACCACGTGGTCCGCCATAGATAAAAAAGTTATCGTTTCCAAAAAGGAACAAAATCAATTTCTAGGCCAAAAAGAACCTTTTACAGGATTTTCTCGATAAACTTGACATCCAAAATATAATTAACTTTCCATCGCGCATGTTCAAATGTAAACGAAATTCATATTATTAAAACATCAAACTCAAATCGTAAAATTCAGAATTCACAATTTTATTTCAAAAAAAATTGCGCCGAATTATGACTACTCTCCAATCAAGGCAAAGTTGAATATTAACACAAAGAATTTTCTCGAGTGAGGTGCTAATCCTGTTACTTCAAAAACAACAAAGTTGAACAATAATAAAAGGCATGTAGACCTACATGAGATAGGCGCTGAACCATCTATTTCAAAATAATAACAGAAAGTGCTCGGTGACCGCAACTATTTTTTTATACTGTGAATACTGGTAGTGTTTGTCATGGGGAAAAGTGAATAGATTTAGCAGTTGGGCCATCTTGAATTTTCTCATGATCCTCTGCTCGTGGGGGGGTGTTATGCAAATAGGCTCATAATGACTCCAATATGATAAAACTATAAAGTCGCGGAGTTTCAGCTCTCCATTTTTTGTCATTCTGGAGAGAGCGCAGAAAAAACGGTAGCCTCCATCCCCCCCGCTCAAACCAGGCCAGGTAGGGTTAAACGCATCATTAGAATTGCCGAACATCGAGACTTAGATTCCTATTGATATTGCCGAACAGCTAGAAAAATTTGGAACAAAAACTACCCAAATCTTTCAAGGTGTTGACTTCACTAAAGACAACCGTCGATATTCACAGTATAATGGTAAGGATATGTCACCAGTCAAAAATGTTGCCTCATAATCCATTTAAACTGAAGCATCACATTTGATTGCTCACATTGTTTACAGAAAATATATCAATGCGCACAAAAAGAGTATGGGAGAAAATACAAAGGATACAAGTTCATAGAAAATACAAAGAAACCGTAGAAAATTAAGAGCGGGGTTGATGGTTGAGGGAGGAGGGAGTTAGAAACCGAGTTGGACTACCTAAACTGTTGAAACCTACCAAAACATCAATATCCCTGTCATGTATGTGTTATAATCAAACGGGATACCAATAATCAATGAAAAGAGAAAAATGAACAGATAATCGTTTGAACAATTGCACTGATGTACGACAGTTTTATTGCTAACAGTATATTCGTCTATGTGTCTTGTGATGGTGCTCCACATAATCTAGAATGTGGAAAATTAACATATTCTGCTTTCGATAGGGGATGCTGACTGACTGATACCAGAAAACAAAGAAAGGAGTTAAATGAGTGCTTATTGGATGCTGAATAAAACACCTGATTGGTTGATATCATCAGTGCCTTGGAAACTACGGTAATGTCGAACAACTTGTATACTACTCACAACATTAAAATTTGCTGTGACGGATAATGGATGTCAACCACTCGCATTCGCTTGAATTAAGTCAATTCCGATACCACTAATCATACATTTGGGGCACATACGTTAAGGACATATTGTTTTAATATACCTAATATACAGCTAGGAGTTTGTATTCGTACATTTGCTAAGGAACAAATAGGCATAAACCGAAGGTAAAGTCATGCACCATCGTATCTCTGATTGATTATTGCAAAGTAAGCATAAGTGACATATTGTATTAGTAGAAGAAACTAACAGACAGAGCTCGAAAGAATCAGAAACAATCAACAAATTGCTTTTCTCAAATTACGGAAAAATGTACAAATGTTTTTGGGAGCAATGTTAGGTTTCCTTTCTTTAAATTTGATGCATTTCGACTGCTATCAGATCTATGACGGGATGCTGAAAGACCAGAACAAGAGAAAATGATGCAGGATCACGAATTCATAGTTTCCATACAGAAGTCGCACGGGAGAGAATTGAGTTGTTAGGACGGATGGATCTGCAAAACGTTGTGTATTTGTATTGTTATCTTTCGGTGCTCAGCAGAGAAATTCCATCTCCACAACGTCAAGATTTGGTTTTTAGTCAGAGACGAAACCTTGAGTATCTCGCATAGCAAAATACATTTCCGCCCACTTTCAATGTATTCAAGTACTCTGGAGCCACTCTATATATGGAATTCACTTGATCTATATATTAAAAGAGCACTCACACTGAAGGAGTTCAAAATGTTAATAAGTAAATGGGATGGTGATATTTGTAGATGCACTTTCTGTTATGATCAGTAATACTTCTGATGTTATGGTCATTTATACAACTTTTGTTACATAGCTCAACTCCGGCAAAAATGCAGCCTTACAAAAGTCTTGGGAAATCCCCAAGAATATTTTCCTAATTTCCCCAGTCCTACCGCTCCTGTATAAGGCTTCCCCAGTCCCACCCGCTCCTGGATAAGGCTTCCCCAGTCCTATCCGCTCCTGGATAAGGCTTCCCCTGCCATACCCGCTCCTGGATAAGGCTTCCCCAGTCCTACCCGCTCCTAAGTAAGGCTTCCCCAGTCCTACCCGCTCCCGGATAAGGCTTCGCCAGTCCTACCCGCTCCTGGATAAGGCTTCCCCAGTCCTACCCGCTCGAGGATAAGGCTTCCCCAGTCCTACCCGCTCCACAATAAGGCTTCAAAGGTCCCATTCATCTGATAAACTGCTGCCAATTAAGAACAAGTACGATGACCCCTCTCCCCCCTCAATCTTTATTCCTTATTTCGCAAGAATTATATAAATTCTGTTTTGTATGGTAAATGAAAGAACGTTTGACCTTGGGAAGTCAGTCTACTGAGCTTTAAACGTGAAGACGGACTCTTTCCCATACTAACCCAATGATACAAGGTGCATACACGAATTACACACTATTTCTACCAATAGTATGGTGACTGCCTGTTTTTAATTCAGGAGTTGTCTTATCTTAGTCTCACAAATTATTACCGAATGTTTAAGCAGATTCTCACTTTTAAAAGTGAACATGTTCTACTACTCTGAGCGAGGAATGGAAATCCAGGAGAGGGATTAAAAATGATCTTTTACCTATGCAATAACCAACTTAATTCACTGCTGTATTTAGGCCAGACTATACGTGTACCTTCTCCCCTCCCCCCCCCCCTGTAAATGTAAACAATCTCCAAGATGGCCGCCCTGCGCCCTGCCCTAAAAGTGAATGTTTGGTCGATTTCGATCGGATTTTCCGAATTTTTATATTCATGCTATTTCCCTCGGCAAAAGTTCGTAATATATTAACAAATCTTTTGTGAGATGAATTAATTTTGAACACTTTCATGTGTAAAAAAAAGTAAAACACACCCTCACCGCCGCCATTTTTTATTTACCCGCGATTTTCTGCTTCAAGGAGTATGCAAATAAGCTGAAAATGACCCCAATATGATAATTTGTCTTTATGTCGTATTAAACGTGAAACCTGAAAAATGTCTCACTTTCTAAAGGTTAAGAATTCTAGCGACAATGCATCGTACGACAAAGATATTTTGCATATCTAATATTAGTTTTTACCATTTTTGTTTATCAAGTCTCCAGTACTCGGAATCAAGGATTTCCTCGATAATAGCCTCAATTTCAACGGGTTTGTCACTCGACAAATATATGTAGGTTCATTGTTTTTGGTGGGAAATTTAAGCTGTACGACGTCGGGCATTTACAGGTTAGTTCTCTGGGTATTCCTGCATTTACCAGGTTTACCCAATTTGATACGTTTATCCCATCAGACGTCCACGATGCCCATCTATTAACATCAGATGAGTTGATTGAGCTGATCTGTCATCAGAGCTCCCGAGCTAGCGTATCTAATTCTGCTTAAGGCGGTGCTAGGGGGCCGTGCGGATACTTCATAGTCTCCACATGAACATCTGCAATAAACTCGCGGCTAAGATACTATAAAGGCTACGTTCGAGAATCCACGGAATTCTCGGGTCTGAATGTTAGGTGCCGAGGGATGCCTTTCTTTAGAGTCATATGGTTGCTTTTTCATCGTCAGATGTTCCCATCTCTTGCATATCGCTCCAATTTAACAACAATCCATATCGCTCCAATTTAACAACAATCCAGCAGGTCGATAATGTTTCCAATGCGTGAAGGAAATACTTCACCACATGAATGGGGCATGGAAATGGCGATTTCAGTGAAAATGCGGGAGAGACTACATTCGCAAAAACTTCTTAAGTTAATTGAAATTCCGGAATAGTCCGGAAATAGCACTGGTTGTCAGAAGGAAAACACAGTAAACCCAACAGTGGCCTACATTTCTGAAACATTCAGGAATATAAGTCCTGAATGCCCTTATTCCTAACTATCGTCCTATTTCTGTCATCCCTACCATCCCGTTCCATATTGGGTTATATCAAACCCGTGTGATAAAATCAGATGACCACTTATAGTTATATATATATCTCTCTCTCTCTGTACTATCAAGGAACATGTCGATATATGACGTGCACGACCAAATAACTGTAATTGGTTTATCACCATTCCGATCATTCTAATCTCTGACCTTCTGTATGTGTTTTGTGCTTTCAGCGCTATCTCCGGAACGACAAAAAAATCTAGAGCTGACACTCCGAGACTTTATATTTTATCATATTGGGGTCATTGTGAGCCTATTTGCATAACCCCGAGTGGAGGATCATGGGTAAATTCAAGATGGCGGCCAAGTGGGGTACCAGAAAAATGATGTTTTCGTCATTTTGCTTCAAAAGCAAAAACTTACTAATTTATCACGCAGTTTTTGCGGAGAAATTGTGTAACTGAAAAATAAAATAAATCTGGCTAAACAATCGACCAAAAAATTGCAATTTTTGAAAATGACGTCACTGTGACGTCATCAAAGCGGCCATCTTGGATTGTTTTACATTTGCTAGTAGAGATTGACCCAAGAGTATAGTGAGGTAAGTTTTAGCCCCCTAACTCAATGGGTAAGAAAAATAATTATAGAGGGGGGCCGAAATGGCCTCTCCCCGGACCTGGACAAGTCCCAAAAAGCCTAGGGGTTGATATTTGCATGCTATATTACATACAGAAAACCACAACAAACAAACATCACAGATACATGAACATTGTTTTACTGTCTTGGGGCCGACGTGTTTCCATTGGACCTACGTTTAGCGATAATATCCACAATTTCCGTGTGACCTTTCTGTTTAGCGAACTCGAGAGCTGTCTCGTTTGTCTTTGATTTGATGTCTATGTCCGCTCCATGATCCAGGAGTTTCTGTACAGTCTGTGTCTTTCCATACCTCGCAGCATAATGAAGACCTGACCACCCTTCATTATTAGTGATGTTTATGTCAGCCCCGAGGTCCAAAAGTTTCTGCACTGTAGGTATCAGTCCATGTCTCGCAGAATAATGAAGACCTGTCGCTCCGTTATTATCTGCGGTGTTTATATCAGTCCCATGAGACAACAGAAGCAGGAGGATTTCAGTTTGACCTCCCATTGAAGCCCACCTCAGCCCGTCTCCACACCCACAATTATCCTTCTTACACGGCCTGTAATATCTATCTAACAGATACTCAACTGTTTCACTTTTACCTTTGTAACATGCTTCCTTCATTCCTGTAGCTATTATTGCGTCATCGAGTCGATATTTTGTTATTTCCTGTAAGAACATTTCCAACACTTTCATACTTCCATGTTTACAGGCGGCGTTGAAAGCCTGGTGTATTTGTGTGTCGGTTGGTTTGTGTGACGTCATCAACTTTCTGAACTCGTCTATGTCGTCACGTGATGCCGTCACAGACAGGAAATCATTGGAGTCGATCAGACATGTGCAATTAATACCGAGATCATCACTGAGAAAGCGGAAGAGAGTTTGAGCACCTGAACGAAGAGATAGATGGCGTAAACAAGTACCATCCCATGATTTAGTCTCGATGAAAGCGGTCAGTTTGTCAGGACAGGACTTCAGATACTTAACCCAAACTTGTTGGAAGTTTTCCTCTCGGACAAATGGGTTGAGAAATTCATCATGCCGGCCCCAGTTTCCAACAATGGCCTCATCCGTGAACACTTTCGCCAATTCTTGGTTGTTCTCTACCTCATCAGGTACACAAACTACAAACTCGAATTCAACCTTTTTATAGCAGTGAGGACGGGAAATCTTCACAAGGAGGACGGGAGGTAAATATTGTAAACAATAACGGAAATGACGCTTGCCGAAGTGCATGATAACGGCTTCGTATATGGAATCGTGTGAGAATGTGTACACTTGTGTTTTAGTAGAATCTTCTCTAGTTGTGTGTATTTTTTCGAGGAATGTACCCAATAATTTCTCTGCACAGTCCTGAAGATTTGTGACTGCTACCTGCAGAAGAGCTGTGCAGCCACACACCTCCCAAACAACTTCAATTATCTCCCGGATATCAGATGACACCTTGGATAACGTACCGGTCAGTTCTTTACATTTGATATGTCCACACAACATGACCAAACAAAGTGTGGCGTATTTGACTGTCTCTTTATCTTTTATTTTGTCTAGCTCAGACGTGAGATAGCGAAATGGCTTTTCAAATAGTTTAACAAGATTTTCGCTTGACTGATCTTCCTTTATAGCATCGCCCATCAGTTTACAACATTGACAGAAAGCTACTGGGTTCTTGATACTTACAATTGTATCGATCTCTCTGTCTGTTAGTTTACCCGAAATACCCAAATATTTCCTGATCATTTCAACTTTGTCTCCATCTGTTAAACAGGCAGGGGTGAATTCTACTCTATTGCAGAAAAATGGACTAGTGGCAAGATGAACCTCACTGTCGGTCCACACAGTAGATCTCGTAGCAAACAGAAACTTGTGTATACCAAGATACATTTCTAAATTAACCGTGTTGATCCAGGAATATACAAGCTTCTGTTGTATGTGTGACGCCCCAAAAGGTTCATCTACCACAAATAACAGTTGTTTGTTGGTGCCATGTATACGGTCGATGTACGTTTTTATTTCCGTGGGAGTTTTACAGGGGATGGGGAGATATTCCCCCATAGGATAAGCTGATATATGCTTAAGAAATGAAGATTTTCCGTAGCCCGAATGACCTATTATTATGAGAGTATTTTCCTTCTTGATGATTTCTTTCGCCAGCTTACACTGTGTCGTCTCCACAAATGAGCTGTCGGTCTTTTGCTTACAGAATGAACGGTAGATGTCACTTTCACCTGCAAATAATCCAGCATAACACCAAGTAACAGACAGAACAAGAGCCCAAGGGGCTTCAATATACGCCCGTATATCTGGAATTACATTGGATCAAATTTCAAGGTTGTTTAATAGCCTTGATTCCAATTGATCTAGCAATCCAGAGAAAGGTCTACAATTTTTTGCTTTGTATAAGAATGTAACATATATCACATCTTATATTGAATGATAAACTAAAATGAGCTTAACTCTTGGTAACTAGTTGACCTTGAAGCAAGAGCTTAGAGCTCACATATCCCACACTGAAATCGACAATAGTCAAACACAAGAAAATAGTAGTTTTCCTGCAAATGGATTCCTTTCAGACGAGAGAATTTTTCATGAAGGAGAGAGAGAGAGAGAATTAGGGTTTAACGTCGCATTCAGCTTTCATGAAGGAAGAAGAGATGAAGTAAACCTTTGTTCTTGAGTTAATAAACAGGTGTTAAGTTCATAAAGGACTCCTCTCCCCGTTAAATTAGTAAATGTATGGTTTTTATTTCACAACAGTTTAACTAAATGAAGCGTTTCAAACATGGGAGACAACTCCACAGGACAATACCATATAAATGCAGGGGAAAGAACTTCGAATATTCCAACAATATTCCAACACATTTAGTCAGCTAAGCTCGATTCAGTTTTGGGGGACTGCGACCTAGACCTTTGACAAATTGATCTCATATGTATGGCTCCACTTTGCCATGCGAGTAAGGTATACTCAAAGTTTGGTACCAATCCATACCTTGAAACTAGAGCTATCGCATGGACAACAAATGTTAATGGATCAATGGACAGAACGCAACATCGCATTACACGACCTCGTCTTCGAGAGGCATATGAAAATGTGACTTTTGATGATTTCTTGATTTTGGGGTCATAGTGACCTTGACCTTTGACCTTGGCCTCAATTTTGGTACACAACACATCGTCTTCCCTCAATCTATCAATGCACACAAAAAATCATGATTTTTAATGATTTCCTGATTTTGGGGTCACAGTGACCCTGACCTTTGACCTTGGCCTAAATTTTGGTACATGACAAACCGTCTCCCCTCAATTTCTCAATGAACACAAAAAGTCATGATTTTTAACAATTTCACGATTTTGGGGTCACAGTGACCTTGACCTTTGACCTTGACCTACATTTTGGTATGTGACACATTGTGTCCCCTAATGTATCTACTGACACAAGAAATGTTATTTTTAATAATTTCCTAATTTTGGGGTCGGTGACCTTTGACCTTGACCTAATTTTTGGTATGCATCACTTCATTTCCGCCTATTGAATCCACTCACAAAAAATTAGAAATTTTAAACGATTTCCTGATTTTTCGATCACACGGGCCTTTGACCTCTGACCTTGACCTACATTTAATATGCAACACATCGTTCCCCCCCTAGGGCATCCACTCACCAAAAATTAGAACTGTAGATAGAAAACTGTCAACGATCAATGATTTCCTGATTTTTGGCAACAGTGACCTTTGACCTCTGACCTCGACCTCAATTTTGGTACGCGACACATCGTCTCCACCTGGCGTATCCACTCACAAAAAATTGCAACTGTGGACAGAAATCGTTCACAGATATAGACCGGACACGAACACTTCAGTGATTTCCTGTTTTTAGGCCAGTGACCTTTGACCTGTGACCTCGACCTTCATTTTGGTACGCGACACATCGTCTCCCCGTAGGGTATCCACTCACCAAAAATTGGAGCTGTGGATAGGAAACTGTCCCAGATATAGACCGGACACGAGAACGGACAGACGGACAGACGGACGGAAACCGCCATCACATAATACGACCGCCTTTTGGGCGGGCGTATAAAAACACCAAGTAACAGACAGAAAAAACACCAAGTAACAGACAGAAAAACACCAAGTAACAGACAGAAAAACTGGTAGCGCAAAAGGTACACACATACCTGGTTCAATTGGTATTTTATTGTGAATTGAATTCTAGTACTGTTTTGTTCTGTTGTTAGGATAAAAATAATATGTCTGAGTTTCATGTTATGAGAATACGGCCCTGACTTGAGATTTTGTACAGAAATATTATGGCACAGAACACAGAATGATGAGGACATATATAGTTATTGACCTGTTCTCCCGCCCTGCTCGCCTGAATATGATACAGTATAGAGCATCTCACTTGCGTTGCTATTTAATGTGAAAGTTATGACAAGAGTGGAGAAAGTTTATATGTGGCGAGCCTTGTCGAACAACCTATGAAACTGACTCAACGAGTGTCATGACCATGTGCCGATAATAACACATTGTTAATACCGATTCATACATGTTGTTGCGTGAATAGTCTGAACAAGAGACAGACACAGAGTGACACTAACTCTTGGTGATCTTTTCATTTGCACCTGTCAGGTGTTGACGAATTTGGATGTTCGTACGGATTTGGATAGCATCAATCGACGTCAGACGGGTGAGTTTCGAACCCCTAATTTTACTACCATATGATTGTATCCGAAGATTTGATTGGTCAGCGATAAGAAGATTTCTTGTGGTCGCGGCACCAATGTAAAGGATGAAGATATTTAGGCGCTATCGGGATTCGATCTGGGGTTCTCTTACTTATGGAAGCCGGATGCGGCCATTCGTCGCTTCGTCAAATCGACTTTCTAAAAGTCGAAGTCGTAGTCAAAGTCGAAGTCGATTCGGCGATTTCACGAAGTGAAAGTCGAAGTCGTAGCGAAAGTCGAAGTCGTAGCGAAAGTCGAAGTCGATTTGGCGATTTCACGAAGTGAAAGTCGAAGTCGTAGTCAAAGTCGAAGTCGATTCGGCGATTCGTGAAATCGCCGAATCGACTTCGACTTTCGCTACGACTTCGACTTTCGCTACGACTTCGATTTTCGCTACGACTTCGACTTTCGCTACGACTTCGACTTTCGCTATGACTTCGACTTTCGCTACGACTTCGACTTTTGAAGATACAGTTGGGCGCATGATCGGGAATAACATAAAAATATGTAAAATAAAGCTTGTGGGGTGCATTTGACGAGTAAAATATTGAATAATTTTGACCTTGTTTTCTGGATATTTTCGACTTTCGCTACGACTTCGACTTTCGCTACGACTTCGACTTTCACTACGACTTCGACTTTCGCTACGACTTCGACTTTCGCTACGACTTCGACTTACGCTACGACTTCGACTTTCATTACGACTTCGACTTTCGCTACGACTTCGACTTTCACTACGACTTCGACTTTCACTACGACTTCGACTTTTGAAGATACAGTTGGGCGCATGATCGGGAATAACATAAAAATATGTAAAATAAAGCTTGTGGGGTGCATTTGACGAGTAAAATATTGAATAATTTTGACCTTGTTTTCTGGATATTTTTTCGCTTTGCTGGAAACCATCTGTGCTCTCAGTGTCTCCTCCGTCGATATTTTCTACTTCTCTTCCAATTTCATTCTAATTTTGTCATAAAAATACCAACAGGTACTCGGATTTATTGAAATGTTGGCTTTCTGAAAATATAAAGTTTGATGGTTCTATTAAAAATATTTGCGAAAATACTGCATAAAAATCAGTACTGAAAACAACTGAGATCTGGCTGCATACGTGGCTGCATACGTCGAAACCCGCTAGATTGGGTATACAAGTATTTGGAGCGAGACTCAACAGTCCCTGGTGCAAACCAGAGCTAATTCAGGATCATTTTTATACCTGAAGAACACCAACAAGGCAGGTGAGAAAAAAATAATAAAAAAATAAATAAAAATCGGGGCGGGCGGTGATGGGAAACAAGACATTTTTTTTTATGGGACCTAGCCCGACTACGCTTGTGGAATTATCTGCAGGTAAAAGGTGCAATCATATGATATTGTTCAGATAGTATCACTATGCCAACAATGATCAACCGCAATTTCAATGTTAATCACATTATGGAAATATTTGTTCAGGTGACATACGGTTTAATTGGCCACATCTGTGACACTCCTTGTTTCGCGTTTGAACGGAGTTGTATCTTTTAAATTACTCAGAGGTTCATCTCTCTCGCCAATTGTCATAATCCACCCTTATCGTCCGCGATGAACCCAAAACTTTGACATGATACTTTATGCTCCTTCTCTTCAAATTAGAGCCTTAACCACCCCCTCCAACACTTACACTCTCTGATATCGTTAGCCTCTAAAGATACGGTATATAACTTTGATGGTTCCCAAATTACGAGCTCCTTTTCGGGTAGTACTTTTGTAAGTACGCCCGTATATGAGAACAGTTGCAATTGAACCTGCACCGAAATCAACGAAATGTCACCGATTCGCCGTATGGCAGCACAAAAAAAACAAAACAAAAAACAAATAAAACCAATGAAAGGCCTATAGAATCCCCTAAATATTCAACTTTATACTTTTTGTTTTATTTCCATATATGATACATATAGAAATTATCATAATTAAAATATGGGACATGTAAAATACGGTGACATTAAAACATAAAATACACATTACACACATAAGACCTATACAAAAGTCACGGACACCTCTATTATGACATAAAAACAGGTAGGACAACATACACTCTTACATAAAAACATAAAACACTATGACATGTAAAACAGACACTAGGACATAAATATCTATAAAACCAACGCTATGACATGAAAACCCATAGAACAAACACTATGACATAAAAAACCTATAAAACAAACACTATGTGTATGACAAAATAACAGTCTTGCTCTGTTATGCAAGAAAAACTGTTCACAACCCTTAAATAGGGGCCAACTTTCTTGTGAAGCGGAAATAAGTTTATTTCCGATCATGCTCTCAACTCTGTCTTCAAAAGTCGAAGTCGTAGTGAAAGTCGAAGTCGTAGCGAAAGTCGAAGTCGTAGTGAAAGTCGAAGTCGTAGTGAAAGTCGAAGTCGTAGCGAAAGTCGAAGTGGTAGTGAAAGTCGAAGTAGCGAAAGTCGAAGTCGATTCGGCGATTCGACGATGCGAAGTGACGAAGTCGACTTCGTCACTTCGCATCGTCGAATCGTCGAATCGCATCGTCGAATCGCCGAATCGACTTCGACTTTGACTACGACTTCGACTTTTAGAAAGTCGATTTGACGAAGCGACGAATGGCCGCATCCGGCTTCCATACTTACTTGCCACATCAGCGCTCTACCGACTGAACTAAAGAGAAATTTCCACTAGCTGTATGCTAGTAAACGCACCGGTACAAGTGCCTTCCGTTACACAATGGTAAAGGAGACCTATGATTCTCCTATCATCAAATATTCCATGTGAACCTATAAGGTAGACGCGAACATAAAATCAAGCTGATATCACCAAAATACTGAGAAAATTACGTCATGATGATAGCCTTTCGCGTTATATTCGCATTGTCTGACTCAATAAAAACATACGCTGTGGGTACAATGTAATTCCAACTTTCCAGCACTAGCAGAAGGGGTATAATTATTTGGCACCGAGTCGTGGTCACATTCCCCCCAAAAGTCTACTGTTTTAAGATCATCTCCTCCCTTTCGTGGGGAGGTGGGGATTGGGTAGCGTAAAATTGAGTTGAACTTCGACCATTGAACTTTGACGCTGGACCTGGGCATGTAACCTATGATTTCAACTTAGCTTATTTTTGGATCACAAGATGCCAATTTGAGAAATTCAAATATTAAAACAACCGCTTGCAGAGCATTTATGGTACTCAGCTGAAAGATATATTTGAAATATTCAACTCCGTAAAAGTTTTATTATCTCTGGATATTTTCATATTATGCAAATGTCCTGTTATATGCCAATATGTTTTGCTTCACATCAAACTATGCTAACTGAACATTATAAAGCCGTCATATTTCTTATTCAAAATATTATATAGAAATGTCAGTTTTTGAAATTCAGATTTGAAGCACCATAAGTGACAAAGTTGAAAAAAGGTTCGTATAATGTTTCGTCAAAGTATGTTTGAGCAGCCATATATACACACTATACAATCTTTTCAAATCTGTATTGTGAATCTGAATGAGTTGGCAAATACTGCATTTTTCCAAAACCGACATAGATCCTGTCGCTAGATCCTGTGTTCATTGTGACGATTTCAATCAACGTCACAAAACATTGTTGCAGAAACTTATAAAATAGGGCTATTCCTCCAAGCGCCTCCACTCAAAGTTTCTCAAATTTGGCGATACATATCGTACGCTGATAGCAAAATACGAACGTAGCGTACAAGATATATGGCGTTACGTTTCCTAACTTGTTTCTAATTCCGCTTAACCCAAGGCTAGGGGCCGTATGAACCCATGTACTTCAAGATCCCCATGGTGCTCATATGAACAGTCACAATCAAAGCGTGGCTGAGATACATCATTCTCTAGATAACGACTTTAGAACGATTATTATGGATTAAGAATACTGATCAGCGATACGGATTTTATATATTTGGAACATCATGATGTCTTCTCGGCATCATTGAAAACTGTTGACCGCTTCTCTCTTGAAGGAAACTAGCCTATGTTTATGTATATTATGATTGTCTTTTTGAATTTGGTGCCAATACTGTTATATGGATATGGAATAGGTCTTTGGATTATGGACGCGGATATTCTTTAATGGACGACGGCTGAATTATGAATGACGGACTAGACGCTTGTGTATTTACATGTGTCCACACTGGTTAGGCATTGGGGCCGGTATATGTTGGCCATACTGGATACAATGCAGATACTATGGAACGATTTCTTTGTGTAGAATCATAAATCATCCGAGCCGCTGTGTGACTTTGTCATGATTACGCGCATGACAACTCGGAATGTAGTAGGGAAGATGAAAATACAGTCAGATGCGCACTCGAGACTGGACGATTCCTTACACACCTACGCTGAAAAAATAGCCCAAGTGGGTGACTAGCGGCATGTTTGGGCCAACGGTATATCGTTGTGTACAAAGTCCAAGTCGTCATAATTTGAGTAATGTGAGCATGCTCAAACAAGAAGTAGTCGAAAGGGGTATTTTCAGATGCCCATGGAAATTTGTGGGGAGGTGTGGGCCAAACATGTTTCAAATGTGTCGTGATTGTTGTCTTGATGAGGTTCGGTTGCGCACTTGGGACTTGACGCCAACTTACATAAACTATAACGAAACACTATCCCATGGGAGTGACCAGCGACAACTTGGTGAGAACTGTGTACAAAGTTCTGACCGTCGTCCAGTGATGTGCGCATACCCACACGAGGAGTAGAAGAGAAGAGGCATTTTCTAATGTGCATGAACTATTTTTGTCGAGATCTGCGTCATATTTGGTTCAAATGTGTCAGGCGGACATTCTCGTTGTATAGAATAAGACTGAGGTTGTTGTACAGTGATACAAGCACGTGCGGCCAGGGAGTAGTATAGAAAGGTCATTTGAGGTGGGAGTTCTTATGGAGATGTAAGCTAGAGGCTACATTGTTCGAATATGAGGCTTCAAACGTTGTGTAGAGAATGAATGGTTTGTTGACGATGATCTGCAATATACGAATGCGCAGTCAGGGAGTAGTAAAGGAAGAGCAGTCTATTGATTTTTTAATGATCTGTGAGCCATGCGAGCAACAAATGTGGAGTGATTGGTGTCATAGTTAAGCTCTCCTTTGGCAGAATAAGACCACGGTGGCGCCGTTGATCTGTAACCCCATCAACGGACATACTAAGTGGTTAGTGAGGTCTGCTGGGTAGGTGTGAGCCAAACCTGGCGTATTTGATGTCCCAGTGAAGCTCTCGTTGGGTAGAATTATACGCTGGTGACGTTGATTCTTGGTATTCTTGTGCATGGTCGAAGATTAATATAGAAAAGGCATTTGAAGTGTTGTTTTTACATAAAATAGACATGGAAGGATGCATGTAATCTATCAATCTATTATTAATCTATTATTAATGTCTTCGGAGTAGAGTGGACAAAGAGGAAATTGTAGAGGTTTAGCAGAGGGCGCTAAGATGGAATCATCGTCGGATCGTGGAATGTGGTACATCTCACACAGCGAGGCCATGTCCACGCCCAAGCGATGAGTACGTCCGCAGGTTGATCAACGAAAGGCAAGTGGCTCTCGACTTTCTCTATTACATCGCGCAAGATCTCATCGTAATAGAAATAGGTATAGGAAGGTGGTGGATATATCTCTGACCGAGGGGTGGTCGGGGGATCGGCTTCTGTGTTGTATGGGTGATTCGTCTGCCTCGATTCTGGGATTTATTTTCACAGGGTCCTCATCTTGCAAACGTCCCTGTGGCATAGAATGTCACCAATGGGAGAAACATTGATGGAGGTGCAATTGACTCGGGAGTTTAAATAAATCGACCACAATCCTCACACGGATGCAATTTCGTATTTGAATATGTCACCGCATTCCTGACATTGGTGCGTGGATCCCTGATGACGTGCACATTCTTAGCGTTGTAAAGCGTCCTGGCGATTAAACAACTGGATACAGGTCGTACAGCTCCCCTGGGTGGTGGTGTCGTGGATTACAGACGAGAGAATGACTTTGAGCATGTTATACGCGTGAATATTTTCAAAGAGTGTCTGATAAAACGGCCAGAACTCTCCTCTTGCTGGCGACCTACGTCTAGTATAACCGCTTCAATACGGTCGCAACCGCTTCAGTAATAACCTATCTAAACCATGACCCCATTTTGTGAAAATTCCATTTTCAACAATCGGCCTCTTCATGATGCAGTGGACTGGCGCGTCCATGATCTCTTCTGCACACTGTTGTACATATGTACGCTATATGCATCTTTGTGATCACGACAGTAAGCTGGGTCAGGATGGCCGAGTGGTTCTAGGGTGCTCAACGCCACCAGACGAATTTTGCATGCGTGCCACAATGATCCTCTATAATACCGTAATGAAGCTGAACAACTCTCGACTGACGTTCTATAAGATTGCATTGGTGCTGTATTTATCTCCAAATTAACGGTCAGTGTAGTACCATGTCTATCGGCGCATTGCAATGACGCTATCTATGAACTGCGCTGTTAAATTATTACACTTCGTCATCACTTCATGACACTGCATTGACATTTTATGAGTGAGTAAGGACTGTACAGCTAAGTATGCTGAATGTGTGTAAGCCTACATCTGTGGGAGTATGGTACTGCCGTCATCTATGTGTGGTTTATTGTACAGTTACATGTCAGAATCAAAAATCACCAGAAATTTTCATCAAAAGTAGGTCAGCTCAGAACTTGTTGGTAACAGTCCCCTAATGCACCTTCATGCCAAAAATCAAGGTTCTAATGTCAACGGTTCTCCTTATTTTGCCGACGAAAGGATTCGGATGGACTGACTCACTCACTCATTACGGGACAATTTGCAATCTGTGGCCTACTTCGTAGGAATATCAGTAAAGTCTCTACAGCTATTTGTGAAGATAATGCCTGCAACTGTGTGGGTACGGACGGACACATATGACTGTTACGTTGATGGGTTTTGGGATCAGCTGGGCTATGCATCTAAACGGTCAGTAATTTCATGAATGAGTAAAGTGGTAGTATGTATTATACAACTATGTGTGACTCAGTCACGTGTGAATATGTCCTTCAGAGCTATATGCAAGTAAGGTTTGTATGGCTGTGCGTATGTACGGTACCAACGCGGTTTTGAAGGGGATGATATTATACGTGAGTTTAACCCTTGAACTTTCGCAGAAGTGAGGTTATCACCGGAAGCGACGCCATCACCGGTAGGCAGGTATGTGCATTTGCCTGATGGCACAGGTTGAACCCTACAATGACATAACTTCTGCGTGTTACAGCCATAAACCCGGTCTACCCTAAACTCTGATGGTGAAAAATTTAGGCTAAACCACCAGGTAAGTGAAGATGCATAAATGGGCGTCGCTCTCGTGTTAAGGCATTAAGGATGCACAACGATTCTAGTTCATATCACTGGATGTACGACGGTCAGGAAATTGTACACAGCGATATCCCATTTACCCCAAATATCAACGGTCACCCGGCTACTTTTCATCCGAGGATTGTTTAAACACAAGGTCATACAACTCGAAGCATGCGCATGCGTGTATTAGAGAATGCCCTTTCTCTGCATTTCCGGGAATACGCATGAGCGTGTTCCAATCAACCACCACAGTCTTACTCTACACAGCGGTTTTCAGTGGAACACCAATTAAGACATGCACCATAAATGTTGAATACTAGCATGCGCATCCGCACATGGCCTTCCTCTACTACCCCTCGGGTGCGCATGCTTACGTCAATGGACCCAAGACAGCCAGGGCATTGTACACAACAATAGGACATACACCCGCATATGTGTTTCATCCTAGGGATGTATTTAGGAGCCGTGTCCCGATTGTGCACTGGACCATATCTGCGTTTTCTCTACTATTTCCCCAGTGCGCATATGCACAATGACATAAAAGCCACACAATGGTCAGAACTTCGTATGATTCTCCACAACGAAATCGTTTCATAGACATCCCCCTCATTTAAACCCTTTCTCTACCACTGATGACAGATGAAGTTACGATAAGAGGTCTTCTCTGGATACACTCCATCTTTCACCCAAGGTTTAAGGCCAAGCCCCGGTTCCAAAGTCAAGAATGAAAAAGGTCAAAGGTAAAAATTTATGTCATTTTTTCCCTCCTCGTCTCCGTCTACCCAATAATGGGATGAAATCAGTGTCTTATATACTACTCTCGGGACTCGACAAACAAAGTACTCACTTTTGACGACATCCCTGCATCCAGGAATCGTCTGATGTGATGGATCTGTCAATACATACAAATGAGTATTTGCACGTCTAGCATGAATAGTATTACAAGTTAGAACCAGGCCCAGGTACAGACACCATCTTTGATGCATCCGAGATCCTATAGATGAACTATGGGTCGCACCACTTTATATGTTAGTAGCAAATGTGGACGGAGCGCAATGCTAAACGACATCTTGCGGCAAAATACCCACATAACTAATTTGGAAAGAATGGATTGAGATATTTTAAGTTTAGGGTCCGAAAACCAATTGTCACGTTTGCTCCAGGTGGTGCCTCATACAGGGGTAAATGTGGATGAGACTCGATCACCAATGTAGAGAGAATGTACGAGTTGTCACAGCGAAACAGCTCACCAATTACCAGTATACGAGTTGTCAGAGCATTTCCATCATAGCTCTCTAGATTTGTATCTAATACCGCTTATGCCGGTGCTAGGGCCGTGTGGTCATATCATCCAAGTTGCCACATGAACAGGTACAATAAAAGCGTACCTGAGATACAACACAAATCACGAATCGTTAGATTCTTGGTATGTGCTTTAGAATAGGTTAACCAGAAGACTATTCTGTCATGTGACGCAGTCAGTATGCCGGCACCTCTTCCCACTTTCCTTATATGTGTTGTAATTTTTTCCTGTATATGGCGAGATTCTGCTGGTGGACGTTTCGTCCCCGAGGCCCGCCCCCTGTACAGACCTTTCGGTCTTTGATATATGTTGGCACTTGTGGGAAGTTGATGCTGGGTCGACATCGGGCCTTACAGACTAGTCTTTGTGTTAAATGCCGTCATTTACATCTGACGACGATACAGCTCACCAATCTCCAATGTACGAGTTGTCACAGCGAAACAGCTCACCAATTACCAGTATACGAGTTGTCGGAGCATTTCCATCATAGCTCTCTAGATTTGTATCTAATACCGCTTATGCCGGTGTGGAAGCAATGGTGGTCCGCCAGATATGAGGGTCCGGGGACCATGGTATCTGGATCTGGGTGCCCGAAGGGCACCCAGATCCAGATACAAAAGTCCTCCCTCGGAAACAATTGTCCCCCTATCAGCAGAAACCATGGTCCTGATATCGTTGGTGTCCGGGCCACTGAAATCTAGACAGGAATGTCCCTTCTCATATATATAGGGCCCGGACCATGGCATCTGGCGGACTATGGGCGCTTCCACAGCTATGGAAGTCCTCAGAGTCCGGCATACCTCAGAGTCCGGTTGACCTATATATGAAACTAAAGGAATAGTAAAGGCTAGAAATTCTGAACAGAGGTTCGGCCAGCAAATCGGTGGTGCAGTGGATAAAGGCATG
>JAVTVY010019542.1:0-72874 GCA_036873755.1 Hanleya hanleyi | reverse complement strand
CCAAGCCCGATATTTTTAACCGAGCAGTAACATCCGGGTATTTGACCAACCGTTTACCATCATTAACCAGGCGTCGCTAGAGACGATGCTGGAGAAACTGGACACCGTGGATCCCTTGGAATGGGCCCAGCAACAACGCCCCAACACCAAGTGGACGGTGGAGAGTGTGACCAATGTTACGTTTTTCGTTACCAAGCTGACCGACCACCCCCATCGGCTGAATGCGTCACTCATGCACTGATGAATACCATTACATGCCGTACATACTCTATATGTCTACATGTTGATCGTTGACGTTACGGAGGTGACCGAAGAGACACGGAGGTTACCGAAGATGTCACGGCTCCGCCCTCGACTTGGGGATAGTTGAACTGAATGTGCTAAAAATAGATCACCAGCTAGCGTGCTATAAAAGGGAAGCGGCCTGGCCGTTTCATCAGACACTCTGTCAACCACCAAGATGTTCACTTGCACAACTTGCCAGAAGATGTTTACTCGTCCAGATAATTTACGACGCCACGAGGCCTCCATCCAAAACGATGCACGGTATACTTGTATAATCTGCGCACGGTCATTCAATCGGGAGGATAAATTACTGCGTCATGAGAGGGTACTCCACGCGGGTGCGACGGTACTATGTAATGATTGTGGTCGACTCTTCAAACGACCCAGTCGGTTTAGACAGCACCAACGTTTGATGCATGCCCCGTCTCTACGGTTTGGGCGACAACTTTCCACTAAAGAGGAGCCGCGGAAAGTCAGACCCAGTGAAGATGAACCCGGGGAGACGAACGCCACTGGTGATGCGATGACGAAGAGCCCGCCTATACCCACGGTCCAGGAGGGCCTGGATATCCAGCCGGACCTCAGCGTTACGGTTTCGAGTCATACGCCTGACGACATCGAACATTTTCTGGACGAGTCCATAAATGTTCCTAGCGGTCTCTTACAGGACGCCCATCCAGTGAGTGACATTTATCGGCGCCATTGGCCCTTGATCCGGCACTGTTTCTACCGTCATCGCCGTATTCAAGACATCTACAATTTCCGACTGACCGACCTCGCCCGTCTACGCAGCTACATGGAAGCCGTCTTCAATGACCAAGCTACGTCCTTCAAATTAAATCTGGCGTTTGGTTATGTGCTGCGGCATAAGGAGACAGACCAAGTCCGATACTTTTACCCAAGCAGTAACATCCGGGTATTTGACCAACCGTTTACCATCACGGATAGGGCGTCACTAGAGACGATGCTGGAGAAACTGGACACCGTGGATCCCTTGAAATGCTCAACAACAACGCCCCAACACCAAGTGGACAGTGGAGAGGGTCACCAATGTTACGTTTTTCGTGACCAAGCTGACCGACCAACCCATCGGTTGAACGCGTCACCCGTGCACTGATGAATACCATAACATGCCGTACATACTCTATATGTCTACATGCTGATCGTTGACTTGAGGTCAATAAACACTTGTACCTAATGTGACTGTGCGTTAAATAATAAAACATGGTGTTTGATATTTCAATTTGTTTTGCTGTGAACATACTAAACATACCCAGGGCGGCTCCCCCAGCCTGGGTATGATGTAACATTGGGGATAATAAACTGTATGAATATTGCTGAACTTGTTGTTATTCATGTGGTATAATACAGCACAGATTCGGTATAACTATCTGAGGATATGTTTCCTCAACGGTATCCTGGCCTACCCGATGACGATTAGAACAAACGGTTCAGAGCGAACATGGCCCAAGATGGAACTTTCTGAAATGGCGACTTCTGATTGGACAAGAGTAGGCGAGAATACATCTAACGGGCAGGAACGAATATGACAGATACAAATGGTGGCCTCTGATTGGACAAGAATCTTCTTGAATTGTAAATATACCCAACGCGGCTCCCCCAGCGTGGGTATGATGTAACATTGGGGAGAATAAACTATATGAAAAAACTTCTTGTTGTTGTTGTTCTCTCATGTGTCACCCGTGTTGTTGTTGTTGTTGTTGTTGTTGTTGTTGTTCTCTCTCCGGTCTATATCATGGCGTTATGTTAGAGTGTTAAGGTGTAACGACGAGCGTTGACGGGCGTCACTGCATTTCGAAGAATTAGTGACAATTCCATGGAATATCAGAGCTTCTGACCTATTTCACCAGGGCGTTGAAGCATTAAGAATGGCGTTGGTGGGCGTTGCTACAAGATGATACCTCACACGACGCATGTCTACACCAAGTAACATCCTTCACTGCTAAAAAATGCCCACTTTCGCTACTACTCGTACTGATGACGTCACCAATGACGTCACAGATGTTGTGGCTATCCCTCAAATTGGGGTCTACATCCCGAGAGCTACAACATGACACCTCCCATGACGCATTCGGACCAAGGATGGTCTATCTGTACACCAAATACCATCCTTCACCAATGACGTCACAGATGCTGTGGACAGCCCTCAAATCGAGGTCTGCACGCCGAAAACTACAAGATGACACCCCACACGACGCATTCGGACTGAGGCTGAAGCATCCCTACCCCAAATACCTTCCTTCACTGCCCCAAAATGCACACTTTCGCTACTACTCGTACTGATGACGTCACCAATGACGTCACAGATGCTGTGAACAGCCCCAAATCGGGGTCTACAGCCCGAGAGCTACAAAATGACACCTCCCAGGACGCATTCGAACCGTGAATAGCCCATCTCTACACCAAATACCTTCCTTTCACTGCCCCAAAATACCCACTTTACTTACTACTCGTAGTAATGACGTCACCGATGACGTCACAGGTGACATGAACAACCCTGAAATCGGGGTCTACACCCCGAGAGCTACAAGATGACACCTTCCAGGACGCATTCGAACCGTGAATAGCCCATCTCGACCCCAAATACCTTCATATACTGCCCTAAAATGGCCACTTTACTTACTACAACCAACTGCGCATGCGCAGATTAACGCGACTTGCACTTAAAAACACACCATTCTGGCTCTAACCCACACAAGCTTCACTTTGACACCTTCCACGACCCATTCGGACCCATAGCGGTCCATCTCTACCCCAAACACACACCTACATACCCCCAAAATGCCTGATTTCTCTACTACGGCCAGACTGCGCATGCGCATTTTGACGCGACATGCATTTAAAAACACGCCATTCTGACTCTACCCCACACAAGCTTCACATTGATACCTCACACGACCCATTCGAACCGTGAATAGCCCATCTCTAACCCAAACACACACCCACATACCCCCCAAAATGCCTACTTTCTATACTACGGGCCAGCCTGCGCATGCGCAGACTACTGAACACGGACAAACCATTAGTGTAGTCAAGTGCTCCTCCACGAGAGCTTCAAAATAAGACCTCACTCGACCCCATTGGACCATTAGGGACTCACCTAGACTCCAACATGTCCACCCCGTATGGGCCTATACACCCATAGCCATGCAGTATAGGCCTATGGGCCTACCCAGGCCTCGGTGACTTTTTTCAAAAATTCCACCGATTCGCTCCGCAACACTTCCTATCGTGTTCTAAATGACGAGACGAGTAAAACGAGACCCCACAACCCTACCGCAAATGTATAGAAGTACGTTTCCCAGGGGGACAAACATTGATCCTATACCCTCAGTATGGGACTATATGGGGTTCGGTGACTTTTTTTCAAAAATTTCACCGATTCGCACGGGGACACTTCCTATCATGTTCTAAATGACGAGACGAGTAAAACGAGAACAACCCTACCGCAAATGTATAGAAGTACGTTTCCCAGGGGGACAAACATTTATCCTATACCCCCAGTATGGGACTATATGGGGCTATATCGTACTTTTTCAAAAATTTCACCGATTCGTGCCGGGACACTTCCTATCATGTTCTAAATGACGAGACGTGAAAAACAAATCCAAACAACCCTACCGCAAATGTATAGAAGTACGTTTCCCAGGGGGACAAACATTGATCCTATACCCCCAGTATGGGACTATATGGGGCTATATCGTACTTTTTTCAAAAATTTCACCGATTCGCTCCGGGACACTTCCTATCATGTTTGTCTTGACGAGACTAAGAAAACGAGACCCCACAATCTATACCGCAAATGTCGAGAAGTAGGTTTCCCAGGATGGTCCTATACCCCCCATACCCCATATAGGCATTTTCACGTAATTTAGAATAAAGTCCGTGTTCCGTATTTTTTCAGGAAATTTTTTACATACACCCACCCTGGAACTAGGGGGAGATAACTCTATTGATAGGCAAGCCCCGTTAAGCCCGGCGACCTATATACCCCCCATACCCCATATAGGCATTTCGCCAGATTTTTCGATAAAGTCCGTGTTCCGTTTTTTACTTTTTTTCAGGAAAAATTTTACATGCACCCACCCAGCCATCAAATACCCCCTCACCTAGGCTTCACTTTGATACCTCATACAACGCCATTGGACCATTAGGGACTCCCCTCGACACCAAAACGTCTATTTTTATACCCTTGGGCCACCGCGCATGCGCAGAATGCCAATATTTCAACCCCACACCCAGCCCATCAGATGCCCCTTCACGAATGCTTCACATTGATACCTCACTCGACCCCATTGAACCAATAGTGGCTTCGCTAGCTCCAACACGGCTATTTCCATACCCTTGGGCCACCGCGCATGCGCAGAATGACGCTAGTTCAACCCGCTAGTCCAGTAAGATGCCCCTTCACATAAGCTTCACTATGATACCTCACTCGACCCCATCGGACCATTATTGGCTTCGCTAGCTCCAACACGGCTATTTCCATACCCTTGGGCCACCGCGCATGCGCAGAATGACGCTAGTTCAAACCCACTAGTCCAGTCAGATGCCCCCTCACATAAGCTTCACATTGATACCTCACTCGACCCCACTGGACCAGTAGTAACTCCCCTAGCTCCAAAACGGCTATTTCCATACCCTTGGGCCACCGCGCATGCGCAGAATGACGCTAGTTCAAACCCACTAGTCCAGTCAGATGCCCCCTCACATAGGCTTCACATTGATACATCACTCGACCCCACTGGACCAGTAGTAACTCCACTAGCTCCAAAACGGCTATTTCCATACCCTTGGGCCACCGCGCATGCGCAGAATGACGCTAGTTCAACCCCACACCCAGCCCATCAGATGCCCCCTCACATAGGCTTCACATGGATACATCACTCGACCCCACTGGACCAGTAGTAACTCCCCTAGCTCCCAACACGGCTATTTCCATATCCTTGGGCCACACGAGTTGTCTCCCTTGCGTCAGTGTGTGCAGATGGCGCTATGATCGACGCCGTGATGTGGAAAGGGCGTCCCCACACCATCCTGGAGCCGCCATTTTGATTGTTGATTTTCTGCGGAGATACACGGGACAATAAACGCTCGACCCTAGGGTGGTACAGGTGCTAGACTGATGCTATTAACATGGTACAACACCTATAGATTATGTTTATTATTATTATATGGCTTAGAGGTTTTTTTGAGGGTAATGTGAGGGGTTTTTCTCCCCGTGACCTCCCCACCGCCTCGTTTGCTCCCTTGCGCCGCCATTTTGACCACACACACACACGCCGCCATATTGACCACACACACACGCCGCCATTTTGACCACACACACACGCCGCCATTTTGACCACACACACACGCCGCCATTTTGATCACACACACACGCCGCCATTTTGACCACACACACGCCGCCATTTTGACCACACACACACACGCCGCCATTTTGACCACACACGCCGCCAATATGCAGATCGAGTTGTCTCCCCCTAGTGCGGGTTTTTGCCACCAATGTGTACAGATGGCGCCACTAGTTCCTCCCCAATCCTCCCCGTGACGTCACTACATCCGGGGAGAATGAGACTTCAAATAGCCTTTATATACTGCTTAGGGGGGAAAAACACCAGACTGGTGGAAAAAAGTTTATATATTGCCTATTTAGTATTTCAGTCGACACTAAACTTGCGTTGTTTCCAGTTTAGAATAATCATCGTATATTGGCAACAAACGCATTTCTCCATACTATTCAGATCCGTAACGATGACTTATGTACCTTTTGTAACTTGGAGAAAGAGACAATAGTGCACGTCTTCTGGGAATGTCGGTTGTCTATGATATTTTTGGTTATCATTGAATGATCGAAATAATTGAATCCGTGTTTGGTTACAGATTATACCTGTCTCTTGAAAGTATTACAGTGTATCACCCAGTTCCGAACCACTAAACAGTCGGCACCTGCTACTGGTCACAGTTTATATCCTAAATCTAACTACAAGGTTGAAATATATGCTTTAATATCTGCTGAATAATATGGCAATAAAAGTTTTCTAGATGATTTGTAAATATAGCGATAAATGGTCGGCTTATTCGTGACGTTCATTACCCAGTTCAGGGTCAAACTTCCAGTTTCGAATCGGATCGTTTTCCTAAGGTCTAAATACGTCCCAATAGCAATTAACCTGCCTAACTGGGAAGAGGACTACGGTATCCATATATAAATCCATGCAAAGATAACACAATCTTAACATCTTCAACATATCAAATTTAAATTCCGAAGATTGGAGCATAGGATCGCGCTTCCACGTTTTCAAATCACCAAGGGACGTAACTCCGTTCGAATTCTGCATCCTTTAACATGGCGCCAAAATGTGATTCGGAAATAGGCAAAGGACACGGACTTACTTCCCGTAGAATAAAACGAATTCTAAGAACGGGATCGACTTTTATTTTACGTGGTAGTTTATTTAAAAATTTTACACTATTTTGATACAGAAAACGTCAACCATCTCCTCCTAGTTTTCATGGATTAGGTCGACAAACATATATCACATATAGAAACAGAGCGCAAATCGTCGTCCGCTCGACAATGGCCGACATACAAGTTCAGTTTTCTCTCTTCAAACGAAGGTCTGGCTGATGCTGAACTTGGTTACAGGAAGACAATTATATTTTTCAGCCATGCAAGTTTGGTATTTTTAACGCCATATTTCACAAACAAATGCAGCCGTGAATCCGGACTGACCCGGATCTGGGAAAGATTCGGAACTAGGAAATTGCCTGTATATCTGGCTTTACACACTGGCTCTATTGTGCAACACGAGGGATTCTTTTTCTGGAATCACCCGGTTGACAATGGACTTTGCATGTACTCGGGTGTTCTTTCCCAGGAACACCCCACCTGATGACAGAAAAACCGGGTTGATCTTTTACAAGAACACCCTACCTCGCACTCGTCCTCCATAATTGTAATCAATACACCCCTGGATAGTTTCAAAGGACGCCTGTGCGGAGAAGGGGAAGAACGAGAGTTGTCCCCCATGCTTCTCGAGTTCAAGAGGACATGTCCGGCTGCTCCTGTGTTGAAAGTGAACATTTCTCTCCATTATACAACCCATCCAAGTAGGGTATACAATAATAGTACACAGTAATACATTAGAATTTCCCCTCGCACAGCGAGAGAAGTAGCAATATTTTTTTCGTACGTCCATAAATAATATCTGCTCCAATGACCAGTCAAACGGGTTGTGGAAGTTTTCGTCACCAGGTCGTCTTTCATGTAATACGAAAACCGAAGTATACACCGTCACATCAGCTGAACAAGATAGTCATTAACCTTGACCTGGGTTTTCAACGTGTAAAACACTTGCGGCAGTGCATTGTACACAGAGGTCGCGAAGCTCACAATACAGCCCAACAATACTAAGATTAAAACTGCCTCATATTTATCGTACCCTTCTGGCTACGAAATTTAACAGGGAATACCATTTACTGCAAATATTAAATGATAAAAGTAAAAAGAACTATATATACATCTGTCAACAGTATTGATTTATCGTAAACTTACGATAATAGTATAATCATAACAAAACTGTCTCTTTTTCCAATATTTTGTTTAAGGTGATATCGTCAACATTTATTCTGATTATCTTCACAGCCGTGCTCTTCAATTCGGAACACCTTCACACATGCAAAGTCCATTGTCTATCGGGTGATTGTAGAAAAATGAATCTCTCGTGTTGAATAATACAGTCATTGTGTAAGTCAGTTACCACCCTCGACTTCGGGATTCAAGCTGTATAAACACTCGCATCCGTGCAATTGCGCACCTCGGTCGACTTCACAATGAAATTTCACAAGTACTGAACAAGGGGCTTTTAACCAGCAATTCTGTGTTCCAATAACTAGTAATTCCACTTACACGTTTTTGCGTGAAAACACTTGTGGACAATCCAAAAGTTCCTCAACCAGTTTCACGATCTCGCTTAATGAGATGGCTATAAGTCCACCTCTCTCAGTATTACAGAATCTGACTTGTGTTTACAGTTCAAACCACAGACCACCCTGATATATCACTGTCGGGTACAAGCTGAAGAATTCTCTCTCCTCTGTGCCAACACTCTTTAAAAGAACTTTCCAGAAAAGGATGTGATACATGATGCAATAAAGAATGCCTGGAACATTTCCCAGCAATAGTGTTTTCATCTGTCATCTAAGACCTTTTAAATAGTTCTATACCAAACATAGAGTAAACAAGTGCAGAATGGTGTCATTCTCACAGGATCACACCAAAGAAAATTAATTAAATTAATCCAAAGGAGGGGCAGAGTACAGCATCATTGGAGAGATATGCAAGAGGTGGAAAAACGGACGACGTTTGGCGACTAAAAAGAAACCGTATGACTAGAGGAAAGCTTCTCTATGGACCTCACATTCTGGCTCGAGTATACGGTAGAGACTATGAAGTATCCACACGACCCCCAGCACCGAGCTAGTGTGTCTAATTCCGCTTAATCCGGTGTTATGGGCCGTGTGAATACTTCTTAGTCTGCAATAGAAGCGCAGCTGAGATACTAAGGCTACGTCCGAGAATCCACCGTATTCTCGGGTCTGAAAGTTAGGTGCCGAGGGATGCATTCCTTCTCGCGATTCAAACATCAACAATAACCTAACTACAACTCTGTAACAGCAGGCTCACAGAGAGACGAGAGCTGGCATAGTAAATGGCCCACATAGACATTACAATATACCTTCCATGTAACGGCTACATGAATTAGTTTTGAAGCTGTTTGTAAAAAGCAGAAAACGGATCGAAGGTTGCTGATAGAATGCCAGTGTACGTGATAAAAGAGAGACTAACTAATACGATATCATTTGGTCTCTACACGTTGTAAATACATGTGTGACATTATGTGTTACAGCAAGGGTGAGGAACTTCCTTAACTAGAGCTATAGGTTTGTGGCTCGTCATTACGAAGTTTCGAATACTCGACCTTGACTTGACCCTCTTTACCACAAAAATGACAGATGACATATTCTATGCATAACTTTTTTTTCTTAATTATCGCCAAATTTCCGACCTTCCCAATACTTGCAATAATCATCAAGTGGTCCAGAATGCCTAGCAGGCCTCCAAAATCCAAGAAATGTTTTTTCGCCTAATATAAAAATTCATAATCAACTACATAGATTGGTTAGCAAAAAGTGATAAAAACTGAAATCACGGTGTCTGTAACTGTGTTGATGATGAGTTGCCGCCCTTATCCGAAAACGTCACAGTCGTATCTGGACTGCGTGCAAACTGGTTCAAATACTGGCAAGGTTGAGATCCATCGTCATGGTATGACAAGCTACTTGAAGTATATCAAAACATGTTCTACAGTGAAACTGATGATGACATGGACTTGCTACGGTGTGGCCCATAAAAGACATTGACTTTTTTGCTTAAATTATTTTTTAAAAAATTCTGCTTAATTGATATTATCATTTTTTTTCTGTGGAAAATGATTTTCACCCAGGTGGAAAATATTTTCACTCAGATGGAAAATAATTTTCACCCATGAAGAAAATAATTTTCCTCCATGTGGGAAATAATTTTCACCCAGGTGGAAAATAATTTTCACCCAGAAAAAGACAGTTTCTTCTCTGTAGGCACATAGATCAACTAGATCAGAGTACCCATGAGTGATCGGGGTAAATGATGATGCACGTTTTATTGGTGGCAGGTCCATATTTACGCCAGGACAGGTCACAATGTGAAAATTTACAGTCTACACAAAAACTATGCAAAAAAATCGATGATCTGTATTTTTGCAAGTGCAGTGTCATGCCTTTGACAAGAATAGTTGGTTTCACTTGATCGGAACACATACTTGTGCACGTATCATACACAGCCAGAAAAATGGTGTTGGCCAAACACCCTTTTTTGGTGTTGAAGGCTGGTTAACACCATAAAGTGGTGTCGAGATACGGTTTTGACAAATGTGAACGCTAAACAATGATGTTGATGTCAAGTACCGGTAGTATAGAAAGGACCGACCCAGTATTACTGTTGGGGTGGTGGTGGAAATGTTGTCGGGGACGACTCGGGTCCACCTGCTCGACCCGGTGCTCCTCCGCTGACTCCGCGCCTTCCTTCGACCTGCGCCAAAGATAGCCTCGCCCTTTAGACGACCCGGGTCACCTGGTCGACAAGGTGCTCCTTCTTTCACACTCACACCAGGACCCTTACACTACTTGTAAAGACGTTCCTTAGAAAGTTCGGATGAATTTCCACAAACTTTCTCGATCTATTACATGAGTATTGGTTCAGGGGCACAAAGCGCAGTTCGGCAAATAGGTTTCCCACGGTACACCTTGAACAGGTTAGGACCAACCGTTACAGTTCGGCATATCAATATCTGATATTACCACGATCGGTGGCACTTTTAGTGATAAATTGATAGTTGGAATATGACACTAATATCTGTTCGCATCTCTGAAAAAAACATTGCCGAGTTTACATTCAGGGTTTTGCATAAATTAATTTATTTCGAAAAAACCTCAAACGCGCCAGTTTTGCTACTTTCCTGGTGTATTTTCTTTGAAAGCTTGCTATCAATAATTAATCAGTAACATGAAAATATGCATCAAATATTAAAGCTTCATTTCAGTATCGTACTTTTAGAAATTTCGTTAATTTAAATATCTCACAGTTCGGCAGAAAAAATGATTTTGTGAAAAACTTCTACAAAACAATTTTGCCGATGATGAAATCCTTAAACGCATAGTTTTGTCAGTAGGTGCAAGCATTTCATGTGAGAAAACGGAAATAAAAATAGAACTTTTACCAGAATCCACGCATTCACTTTTTAACTAAAAGTGAATTTTCAGGAAAGGTTTTGCATATTATAGAATTCTAACTATCTCGGGATTTGAAGCGGCATTATACGAATATTTTTTCGTCAAAAAGATTCATTTGACTACCGGAATTCCTAACCTGTTGAAATTCAAAAAGAAGCGTCAAGAAATGCAGTTCGTTGTTTGTTATTTCTCTTAACTATGTAAGAAAATATTAAGGTTGTCGTTCAATGACAGCTGCAGATAAAACGATATCTACAATGCTGACTATTTATCAGATTTTTAAAATTCTCTCCATGGAGTGCGTGGCTAGTACTGAAATATCCAGAAAAAGCATATTTATCATGAAAATATTATTTGTTTAATTACAGATGTCGCAAAAAAAAATGTGTCCCGATCTAATGAAAACTGTGACACGGATTTTGAGAATATAAATAAATAAGATTTTCACATTTATAAAAAAAATATAGTGATTTAGTTGTTCCATAGTAAACTGCTATACGTTTAGAATGGGCGCTTAAATGATTTACGTATATTTTATTAGTTTTATGTACACGAAGTCCTTAATATCGGAGTTCGGGGAAAGCAGCAGTTCCTCCAGCTCTTTTGATAAGATAACAATAGGCCCTATAATTACACCTGTCCGACAGCCGTGTTGACGTACTGGGAAACAAGCCTATTGTTAAGCAAATTCGCTGTCAAAGCAAGCAAGGGAAGACGTGTGTTAAATGATTGACCCTCCGTGTGGTGGTTGCATGCTAAACAATTTTCATCACAATCTCTCTTCCGCAGATTGCACACTCTAGACGAGATTGGTATCTTGCATCTGTGTATTGTTTACGCAAGCCCATCGGATCCCTAACAATATCATTCGCAGTTATTTGTTTTTATCGGTGGTGTTCAGCTTTCAGTATGTTATCTCAATCGGAAATTCAAATTCGGATGCGGTACTTCGTATATATTATAGCCTGTTCACAATCGCTCTATAATTTCAAGGAAAGACGTCTAAAATACAGATGTAGATGTTGGGCGGAGGTTTGTTTGAGGAAGTAACTATTTATTTTTTATTTGGAGGCTATGTCAGCTAGAGCTGGCGATTCCCATCGAATTGCACATTTTTTTCGTCCTCTCGAATTTCGTTATTCAATTTCTGAACTTTTCAGCGGTTTAATGGATTCTCTCAAGTTTCCTCAGGATAGACATTAAATGAGTAGAGTGAACTGAAACCTGATAAACTCCAACTCCCATTGGTGTCCGAGAAGTGTCGTCGGAAAGTGGTTAAACTGTAACACTGCGACGTTAAGGGGATATGTAGTGGCAAATTTTTGAAAGTCATGTAATAGTAAAAGGTCTCTTACGTTATATATTCTGCTTGAATATAGTATTTAGTCTAACATATAAATGTCCCTCAGAGAATACCACCATTCAATTTTGACATAAATCTACATAAATAAAAATCCCCCAAAACAATCGTTCTTAGGACTGCCAGCAGAAGTCCATAAATATTAAACACACAATATTGAAAGGCAGTTAAACCTACCTGGCCTGGGGGAGGACCAAAATGCCCCGTCAAACTTTCTGGGCTATCTCCAGAACGCCAAACAATGAAGAGATGACACTCCGTGACTTTATAGTTTATTATATTGGGGTCATGTTGAGCCTATTTGCATAACCCTTCGAGGAGAAGATCATGGGTAAATTCAAGATGGCGGCCACATTGGGGTACCAGAAAAATGATGTTTTCGTCATTTTTCTTCAAAATTTCTGCTTTTCCGCGATGAAATGTTGTTAAAATCTATTTTATTTCAAACCACAATAATATTTACTAATTTATCATGCACTTTTTGCGGAGAAATTACGTAAATGAAAAAAATAAAGAAAAATGAACGAAAAATCGACCAAAAAATGTCGTTTTTGAAGATGTCACTGTGACGTCATCATAGCGGCCATCTTGGATTTATTTTACATTTTCTGATAGAGCTTGACCCAATTGTCATTGGTTATTGTATGGTAAGTTTCAACCCTCTAGGTCAAGGGGTAACAAAAATAGCCTCCCCCCTCGCCCAGGCCTGGACAGGTTCCAAAAAGCCCAGGCCAGATAAGGTTAAGAAAATTCTGTATAGTTTGTTCTACAACAAAGACTATGTTAGATATGAAAATTGTTTTTGGACGTATTTTTGAATAATTGTTTTCTTTATCAGTAATTGTCTCAGTCTAGAAAATGTGTGAACAGAGACTACCTGATCAAATGACAGATGTATGTCAGTAGTATACAAAAGACGGATCGACTCACCTTTTGCCGGGGGAGGTAACTCTTGCATCCGACAGGGGGCGTTGTAGTTATGGATTACATCAGCATTGGCTGGATCCCAAGTTTTGACCACTATAGGTCTGGCAACCTTTGACCTTTGTATTCTTCCGCGGTGATGCGGTCTGCATCCGCGGACAGAAAATAGTCCCACGAGAAAAATGCATGAAATGTACACCCTGGTAACATTGTCCGATTGTCAATGTTGTTGTTACCATGGGGCTAACAAAATGTGTAATACGCAATGTTGTTGTTGTTGCTCTCTTTTTGGACTAACCCATCAGAATAGTACGTATCACGGACTACACACTGTAGAGCTACGTACAGTGTGTACAGAGTTACCTCCCCCGTCATGTGTGACAGGATCTATAAAACACACTTCTCTGGATTCCACACCTCCATTCCTACGGTTGCAGAGCCATGACGGACCCCTATCCCTATGCGGCTCGCGTTTTACAGTATGCAACCGTGGTTAATTCACTCACGGGTTACCGAGCAGTGGTTCGATCCATGTTAGCAGATGGCGACGACAACGAGGGGCGACGCCAGATCCTAAAAGAGTTCACAGAAGACGGATAGAGTCACCTTTTGCCGGGGGAGGTAACTCTTGCATCCGACAGGGGGCGTTGTAGTTATGGATTGCATCAGCATTGGCTGGATGCCAAGTTTTGACCACTATAGGTCTGGCAACCTTTGACCTTTGCATTCTTCCGCGGTGATACGGTCTGCATCCGCGGAGAGAAAATAGTCCCACGGGAAAAATGCACGGAATGTACACACTGGTAACATTGTCCGATTGTCAATGTTGTTGTTACCATGGGGCTAATAAAATGTGTAATACGCAATGTTGTTGTTGTTGCTCTCTTTTTGGACTAACCCATCAGAATAGTACGTATCACGGACTACACACTGTAGAGCTACGTATAGGCGCGCATGTGTGACAGGGTCTATAAAACACACTGCTCTGGATCCCACACCTCTATTCCTACGGTTGCAGAGCCATGACGGACACCTATCCCCATGCGGCTCGCGTTTTACAGCATGCAACCGTGGTTAATTCACTCACGGGTTACCGAGCAGTGGTTCGATCCATGTTAGCAGATGGCGACGACAACGAGGGGCGACGCCAGGTCCTGAAAGAGTTCACAGAAGCGGTCCTCAACAGAGTGGACTCGATGGAGGGGTGTGCTATCACCCACCACTACTGGACTATGACAGCCATCCTTGATGCTGGGGCTATGGACCACGAGCGCTCACGCCGGACCCACCGACGGCTCGTTGGCCTCGTCATGGTTTTTAGCCTATTGACCCTAACGCTGTGGTAATGACAGTGGGACTTCACCATAAATACGAGAGACAGTCAGCGTGTGCGTCATTTGGCATTCCGTCAACCATGTCACCAGTCCTACGAGCCGTTCTTACCCTCACCCCTGAGGTGGGGTTACACGTCTATGAGGATAAAGTCACCATCGTGGGAGGCCGTCAAGTTTGCTGGTCGGACCCTGAGACCGTATCGACTACCGTTACCCTACAGCGCGATGGCTGGACCAAATTTAAACGGGTGTTGAGCGGTGAGCTCGACGGAGACCTCATCCACATCGAGAACGCCAACTACGTACACCGTGGACCCTTCTTTGCCCGTGTGGGGCGTTACCACAATCCCACGCAAAGCTTCACCCTAGACCCCGATCTTTGGACGGCCTTGGAGAAAGTGGTGCCTATTGTGGACCAGCCGTTTACACTGGACGAGCGGTCAGCTGTTCAGTTGGGATGGTCTCGTGCTATTGAGGACGCGCTGGCTGAACCCAATGAACAAATTTCTAGCAATGAACCAGACGACGATGCCATTGATTATCCGGCTAGACTCCGGCTATACCTAGGATATATACAACGGTGGTAGAACCTGAACATCAGACTTCGTTATAAATAAACCATACCCACCGGGTCATTTTGTCACCATGAAGCGCTGGGAGAAGGTGTTGGATAACTTATACTACAGTCCCGACAGTCCGGCGGCCTACAGTGCATTGTCGGCTCTCTATCGAACGGCCAAACCCCAGGGGATACAACGTGCCCAAGTCCGAGATTGGTTAAAAAAACAAGACACCTATACCTTACATCGAGCTGCCCGCCGCCATTTTCCACGGAATCGGGTCATCGTGGGAGGACTAGATGCCCAATGGCAAGCGGATTTGGTCGATATGAGCGCCTTTGCCAAACACAACGATGGGAATCGGTATATGTTGACGTGCATCGATATCCTGTCAAAGTATGCGTGGGTGGTACCTATACGGACGAAAACGGGGGCGAATCTCATAGCGGCGTTCAGGGACATCTTCAAGACCGGGCGCAAACCCTTGTATTTGCAAACCGACGAAGGCATGGAATTCCTCAACAGACCGTTCCAAGCCTTTCTCAAGAAACAGAAGGTCTTCTTCTTTCACACCTACAACGAGACCAAGGCTTCCGTTGTGGAAAGGTTCAACAGGACATTCAAAGGCCGCATGTATAAATATTTCACCTATAAGAATACAAGGCGGTACATCGATGTTCTCCAGAAACTTGTCAGTGGTTACAATCGAGCCTATCACCGAAGTATACAGAGAGCCCCCATTACCGTGACCCAACGCAATGAAGCCCAAGTCCGGCGTGTCTTGTACCCCATACAATCGCAGCGAATGCCGAAGGAGTTCAAGGTCGGGGACCCTGTACGGATCAGTAAAGTCAAGGGCAAGTTCGAGAAAAGTTACTTGCCCAACTGGAGCGATGAGCACTTCCTGATTAAACGGCGCCTACCCCGACAGCGGCGAGTCTATGAACTGGAAGATCTTCAAGGGGAACCGTTGCTAGGGACGTTTTACGAGCTGGAATTACAACCTGTTGTAAAAACAAAGCAAGACTGCTACACGGTGGAACGCATCCTAAAAACCGAACGTCGACGTGGCATCCACTTTTATTTCGTCAAATGGCAAGGCTGGCCCAGTTCCTTCAATTCATGGGTCGCGGACAACCAGGTGAAACGACTATAAAACCAGACACCACCGCCATCATCCTTCATTCTACGTTCGACCATGAACACAGTGCAATCGTCTCTGAACACGGCGTCGCCCAAAACGCGCAAAGCACAAGTGGGCTTTGAAGTGATATTGCTAACCCTGCTGAGTGTGTTGTACGGAGGTGTGTTTTACGACGTAGCCTATCTCAGCACTCTACTCATCCCACCAAAGACACAACCACCAGCCGCCGGTCAAACCAGTCTACAGAGAGCACCAGTCAATCCCGTGACCGAAACGAGCCCAGTCATCACCACCACATCACGTGTACAGGCTACACCGAGTATAGAGTCAACACCTACACCAAGTGCACCCACTACGTCTGAAAATCCACCGGATTTCATCACTCACTGTGAAGGCACATCGACAACGGTACCAAAGCTCGACGCACCGACGACCCCAGTTCACTCATACCAAATTTACAAGAGTGGGTTACCACAACAGCGGATACACCTCCAACCATGGATCCCCGGTGGCAACATCCCTTCACCTGCGTCATCGCAGGACCGACGGGTTCCGGCAAAACGCACTTCGTCAGAAAGCTCCTCGAACACGCCGACAGCATGAATACTCCACCCATTGCCCGAGTCGTGTGGTGTTACGGAGAATGGCAGGCGGCGTTTGCAGCAATGCCCCACATCACGTTCGTGGAAGGGCTACCCAACCTGGCCGATTTGGAGCCGGACACCTTGGTGGTTCTGGATGATCTCATGGCGGAGACGGATGCGCGGGTCACCCAACTCTTTACCAAAGGCAGCCATCATCGACGTCTCAGCATCATCTACATTGTGCAGAATCTGTTCAGTAAAAACAAAGAACATCGGAACATCAGCTTAAATGCTCACTACCTGGTGGTCTTCAAAAACCCGAGAGATACCACTCAAGTACTGCACCTGACGAGATAGATGTACCCTGGACGCACTGCGTTTGCGTTGGAAGCCTTCAAAGATGCGACAACCCCTCCGCACGGGTATATGCTCTTCGACCTGAAGCAAGCCACCCCCGACCACCTTCGACTACGGACCGGTATCTTTCCCGGAGAGACCCACCACGTGTACATGCAAAAATAATGTAAACACACCCACAGTGGTTCCCCCCAGCTGGGGTGTGTGTTTGATGTTGGGGATAATAAAAGAATTAATACCACATCATGGCTGACTTTTGTCTCTGTTCAATATTCACGAGGTAGGTAGATAAAAAGGGCAGGGTTGTGGGTTCTAGCATTAGTTGTACATGATGTCTGCTCGAGTACGGAAGCATGCTCCGACGCTCCGTGTATTGAAGACGGCCCCACCCGAGTTGGTTCGAACCATTGTACGCGGCGCAGACCCTGCTCTCGTGGGCTGTCTGTGTGAGATTGCACTCAATATCTTAAAAGGCAACGTACCACTGACTCCGACTCAGAAGGCGAAGTTGGCCAAGCATAAGACAGGTCTGCGAACCTTAGTCCAGAAGCGAGTCTCTCAAACACAAAAGAAAAAGGTGTTACAGAAAGGCGGCTTTCTCGGGGCCATTTTAGCACCGTTGGCGGCTTCCGTGTTGGGTCCGGTATTGGGTGGGCTGTTCGGCCGTCAATGAACCACACGAAAAAAATGGTCCTCGTCGAACCTCGGTTCCTTCAAAACCTCCAATCACCGTACCCCGTACCCTCTACGGTGAAGACGATAAACACACTCGATGAAGAGATGGGTCAGATCTTACAACGACCGGGGTTAAGCGACAGTGAGAAAGTACAACAGTACAATGAAACGCTTTAGCGGTACATGGCGTTCATGGACCAATACAAAACCCGCTCTACCCCAGCAGCAGCACCACCACCACCACCAACCTCAGAACCGCCCCAACAGCCGCCATTACCAGGGGTACCACCCACAGCCCCACAGTGGGTCGAAGATGAAGTCCTGAAGAGTGTACCTGCATCGTTCAAGAAACAAGTTGACCTGGTATTACAACGGATGAAACAGAATCCTAACATGACTTGGAATGATAAAGGTGAACTACTGGTACAGAATCAGGTGGTCCCCGGTACCCACATGACGGATTTAGTGAATGACCTGATGCGTCAACGCAGGTCACACACGAATCCTCGAGGATGGGAGGTCTTCGCTCAAGGCTTGAAAGACATGCATGTACCACAGGAATTGGTGGGGAACCCCGAGAGCTGGGCCTGGATGCAGCGTGAATCGCCGGTGCACGCACAACGACAGACTCCACAACCTTCTTGGGAGTGGGAGCCGGAGTCTCCCCCCAAAACACCACCACGGTGGGCACCTACTTTTTCACCCCTTTTACCACGCCACCCCCTGCAACCACCAAGATCTAAGTCACCGCAACCATCACGACGATTAGCGCCCAAGGGCTGGGAGAAGTATTAAAACCAACAGCAGCAGCAGGAAAGCTCAGTCGTCATGTTTTACCTCACCCTGCCCAGTAACAGCTCGGCTGATGTGTTTCCTGACAACACCTTGACCAAATTACCCAGTTACCGCAACCGTTGCATTTACCTGGACGCTGGGAATGTGGACTCGTGGATATCCAGTACCTTTACTCGTGGTACAACGTGCGAGGTGGTGAAGTGTGGTACGAGGTGACCTACGAAAGACAAGAAACCCGACTCAAACTACCCGAAGGTCAATACGATACTCCCAAGGAGTTCATGGGTGGGCTGAAAAGTCTGATGCATTATTATAAGTCTCTACGGGACGTCACGAATAATTCACAACCCATAAAAACTTTCCCCTTCAAAAATCATGTAGACTTCGATTACAACGCACACAACGACAAGGCCAGTCTTACTCTCAGCCCCAACGTGAGTGTCGAAATCAGTCCTACCCTACAGCAAATGCTGGGTCTCGATCTACAGGGGTACGCTGGCCCCACCAGCGAGACAGGCCAGGAACTCCAACATCCGGAGTTTGGCCATCTGGTACACCATACAGCCAATTTGGAGGGGCAAGTTATAACGCGTGGTCTTTTGGCAGAGGTAACTTCGTAGGTATCATCATCGATGACGTCGACAGAACGACACAGTGGAGAGTTGATTTTAGTTCGGGCTTGTTTCGTGGTGCATATATTCACGGTGATGTGGCGGGCTTGATTCGTTACGGTTTTGCCATAGCATCTATTATCAACCAGTTTCCACGATTCGGCGCTGGTCCATGTGTGAAAGTTTGTCAGTTACTTGCCGAAGGGCGGTGGTTCTCTCCGGGTACTCCGGCTTCCTCCACCAACCAAACTGACTGTCACCATATGAGTGAAACAAACTTGAGTGTGACATTAAGATATGATACCCCAACTCTTTAATATAATCAGCATTGTCCACGACTTCCGTCTGTAGTTGTTTTGCTGCTTTTCCACGGCGATCGTTGTAGCGCCCGTGGGAGAACTTGCAATCGTGCCCGTGCCAATAGCACCCGTAAAACCGAAATACTGTAGGCGTTCCATTCACCAGGGCAAACCCATCGACAGGCAGTCGGCGATCTCCTACTCGCTTTTCTGTGGCGTTGGATTGATGGCGGATAGAAATGCCGCGTCGATGGGCTTCCCAGTCCAGCCACTGGTCGGCGATATGTCTGTGGGACCGTTGAGATTTGAAATGCTGGCCTTCCACTAACCACCGCGTATAGTGACCGCTTGGCATGGGTTGAGCAATGGCCCACAGATGCAGTGCATTCGCATCAAAGCCGATGATTTTGTCGCACACTTTCCCACCTCGAATGGTCGTCACATCTTTCTCGTGGTACCGGTGAAAATATGAGGCTTGGCCCGCTCACAATGTTATCTCGCAAACAATCATGCATATCCTCATCTTTTTGTTGAATGAGCGAGAAGTAGGTAGAACAGTCTTGAAAGAGATACCGAAGAGCCAGGCCAGGTAAACTCAAACACTCTTTGAATATGTCGACGTGCATTTGGTTGCGAAACAGTTGCGCCATTTTCTCGGCCGCTTCGAGGAAGGGAACGACATCCAGATTGTTGTAATATACCAGAAAATCTCGCAAGGTCTCCATCTGTTGGTCGTTCCATACCTGTTGCAGTTCCCGGTACACGTCTTCATAACATTCTTCTTGCTTTAAATCATCGAAAAAAGCGTCCCGGGATGGTAACTCTGTTTCCTCCAAGCGGTCGAGTGTCGACATGTAAGTGTAAGGGAACCTTCCTTTGGATTGTTTACAGTCATAGGCCTTCACCCACTGAGCATAACTATAATTGGGCGCCAAATAATTCCGAACATCCAGGAAATTCAGTGACGTGGTAGTAAGCGCCATGTGATTATTAACCTTTTTGATCACACTCTTGAATTCACCTGACTGTGCCAAATAAGGGTACGAAAACTCCTTCACCATGTTGAGGTCGTAACGTCCAGAATTAAACCCGAGCACGGGTAATTGAGTCAGGTATTGAACGAATCGGGCTTTCAGTTTTTCCGCATACACTTTCGGTAAGGGTACATCTTGCGGATGAATCTCTCTTTCGGCCTCGTCACTTTTCTCCTCTTCCTCCGACTCACTTTCTTCGCTGTCACTGAACGACACACCCGGCTCGGGAATTCGATCATCGAGTTCGTCCAGAACATCTTGGAACTTGACTACCAACAGTTCCGTACTGCGCGCGCTCACCGCCTCTAAATACCCCATCATCCGCGTAATCAGGTCACGGGGGTCTCCGGTCGATACGAAACATACAGGCTCAGCGTCATAGCCAGGAACGTTGGTTGAAATGCTGACACTCGGCGGGATATGACGCTGTGTCCACTGCGTTTTGGCTGAGGTAGTGTCCATAGGTTCCAAAATCGCTTCAAAGTCATAGCACGCCCGGTAGGGAAAATAACGGTCCTCTTCTTTCACCACAAGACCCTCATCAGCTAGTTCTTCAAGGATAGAAGGCGTATTGTGATATACAACATCGTGGACGCGTACCGTTCTGAAGAGCGATGCACCAATTCAGCGACAAATTCAGAGTTCTCCTCGCCTTCCCGTAGTAATCGATAGACAAAGATATTCACCTTGAAGAGCGATTCGACGACATCCCAATATTTGAAGGGTACACCCCGGAAGTGCCGTGCGTCCATATCTTGGTCCAAATGTACAGGCCTTCCGCAATTTCGTCACATAGAATGTGACGTTGGTGACCATTTCCACCAACCATTTCGTGTTCGGTCGTTGCAGGCGGGCCCACTCCAACGGGTCTAATATAGTGAGTTGCTCGGCCATCGGCTCCAGGGAAATAGCGTCCGTCACCGTGAAGGGCTGGTCAAATACATGGTTGTTGTTGCTCGGATAGAAATACCGTAGTTGATTGGTCTCCTTGTGCCGAAGAATGTATCCAAAAGTCATATTGACCCGAAACGATGTGGCTTGGTCGTTGAAAATACGCTCCACGTAGGACGGAAGATGTATCAGCTCCACCAACCGAAAATTGTACAAGTCCAGTATGGGCCGTTGACGGTGAAAGCAATGGCGAATGGTGTTCCAATGTCGCCGGTATATGGCACTCATGGACTGGTCTTGTGACAATGCTTCATCGGCAGGCACCGCTGGATCTCCTGGAAAATCTTGTTCTGGTCTCGTATTGTTGTCGTCTCGTCTCAGGGGAGATCTTGAACGATCACGATTCATACTGGCAGTTCACTCCTGTAATATAGCAGAGTTTGTCTGAATCAAGAATTTTTAACTTATTTCATATAATTTGGAGGCGCAAGGTCAATAGGGCTCGAAATGCGCTTTTATACTACTAAAATGACCTCTGTGACCTCCCCTCTGCACAGTGCGCCGTAAGGTCAATAGGGCTCGAAATACGCTTTTATACTACAAATGCGTGCCCGGATGTAACTACTGATTTGATTTTGTCAATTTGTTTGGTCAAGAGGAAAAATATAAGTGGCTACATTATAAAATTATTAATGGGATATTAACAACGAATATTAGTGCCAATAGATTAGATGCTAGTGTCAGTAAAACATGTACCTTTTGCAAGGAGTTACAGAAACGGTAATTCATCTATTCTGGGAATGTAGAGTAATAAACCAGTATGGAGAGAAGTGGAAGATTGGTTGAAAAATGCTGGAATAAAAACACAGTTTACTCCAGAGAAGGTAAAATTGGGATTAGTCGGTGAAATTAATAAACAATTAGATTATCTACTCATAGTTATAAAATACCGGGTACTATATTTATAAAATGAAAGCCTGTAATTAAAATTTACTTACAATACTGATAGATTCATTAGATATAAAAATGGAGAGCAAAGAATATTTGACCAATATTAGTCCACTCTCCACTTTTTCTTGGTAGATTTCAGTATAAAATGTATGTTATACGCATTGTAAGTTTCTTTCAAATTTGAATTAGTATAATGATTTACAGCAATAGAAATGATTATTTTTTATTAAAAGAAGAAAAAGTAGAAATGATTAATTTCAAATAGTACATTATTATTATTTCATTAATATATATTAATTATTATATTATATTATATTATATTATATTATTATAATATATTATATTATTAATTATTTCATTATTTGAACTGCTATATATATGGTGGTTGAAACTGTAGTAAACGATAGGATATGTTTATATTATTTGAACACATATGGTATCGCTAAAGTTAACGATAAAATAAGTTTAATTTATTAATCGAACAAACATTACCATTGTGGCTCGTCGAGTTGTATTGTGCGTCATCTTCTGAGTTCGTGTTGCGAGTGTTTCGAACTACATCACCCACAAAATTATATATTGAAGGGGAGACCAATCTGACGTCGGCTGGTGTCAAAGTCAAATTGGTCTCCCCTTGACCATGCCAGGAAACTGATTTCATTTTGTAAATTTGTTTTGGGTGAGTTGTAGTCCATATGGAGATTTGTAAACTGTTATAAGATAAATATATATGTTCCATCTAGTTAATAAATAGGGATGGTAAACGCCCGAGATAACTGAATAGTAAAAGATTCGTGTGTTCAACACAAGTCCGTGTTCACAACACGCTTGCTGGTGCATGTTATTAATAGACAATTGTGTGACGTCATCACTTTAGCTAAATTACGCTGTTCCAACCGGCTGTATATAGTGATAATAAATTGCCGTTGTATCTATTTACAGGTAATGTAAACCTTAAATTCGTGCATCATATTATTCTAGAATGTATTGTGAACATTTTGAGATAAGTTGAGACGTACGGGTAAGAGAGATCTTGTCTGTTTAGTGAATTGTTGGATCACGTCGTCTGCCAGTTGTGTTCATATGGCGTGAGCCATGGTGTAGTATAGACTTGTAAAATTCTTGTTGATAAAGTCAATGAGTGATTTTGAGCGACAAACTCTATGAATAGTAAGATCGTAGGCATATATAGGGATGTAGCGGGAATGTGTAACGTAGAACAAATGTACGATGTCCCATTCCGTGTTCCTTAAAATATGACAAGTTGCTGGAAAAATATCCCGGACTGACTATGCATATCATATGTGGAAAATTATAACGTACAATGTTGCTACGTCAGCACTAAATTCTATAGTTCTGGTAGGTTGTAACTCGAGCTTTATATTTCATGAGCTGCTTGAGAAAATACGTGAAATTTGCATTTATAAATGGTCCAAAAACGGCAGTGCACTTCCCAACCTCCCCACAGCGCATGCTCCATTTCGCAGGCTCCAATAACATCCCTGCCTCCAATAGCGGAAGTTGACCTTTACTACGTTGCTATGACGTATAGGGGAAACCAACCAACGCACGGTTCAGTTTGAATCCGACCAAACAACTCCTTTAGTGTTGCACATGAGCGAACTACTTTTCATATGCTCTGTCCAGATAAACAGGGAAAATTATCTCCAGATAATTCTTTTTAACGCTAGGTCAACGGAGGTATTATGCAGACTTGAAAAGTAATCAAAATTTTCGTTAAACAGCTATTTTACTATATATGATGTCACTTCCGGCGATGTGCGCGAAGGCCCCGAATCCGGTCCAAAAGTCTGACTGGTGGCTGGGGTGTTATTAGACCCCCAGCGAGGTGGTTGTGCACTTCCATGCAATCGCGCGAACGAAATCACCCGCTCAAATGCGCTACATTGTAGCAATCTAAAAATAGAGGTGTTTGTTGACATAATAATAGTTCAATCTTGAACGTCGCTCGTCTGGGAGCGAGCCCAGACGAGCGACGTTCAAGATTGAACTAACATAATAACAGCTGATGCATGTGGAGGATGTTTGAGTTTCACGAGAAAATTCTGCCAATATATAAATGCCTCCCTAGATACTAAAATTGGCCACTAAAAGTTTCCATAATATAGGGAAATAACTGTGATGGTTTTTTTCACTGTCACACGTTCTCCTAAAGACCTAAGCTGGAAGAAAAATTCCGAGAGGGGGGGGGAGGGGGCATTTCCTAGCATAGATATTATTAAAATATATATATTACATACGTGTAAGGCGTTGATTGGTGTTACTCAGTGATACTGGTCAATGATACTGGTCAGGCAGATTACTACACACAGGCAGTGATCGGGTAGGCAGGGAGGTCCGTTAGGCAGGCAGTGGTCAGGTAGGCAGGCGGGCAGGAAAGTCGGTTAGGCAGGCAGTGGTCGGGCAGGCAGGTATTGGTCAGGCAGGCAGTGGTGAGATCGATAGCTTCGGATGGCCAGGGAAAATGTTGGTGCCGAACTGCAAAATGAACCCCTTTTTATAGCGAAAAACTTGGCACTGAGCCAATTGGCTCCCAGCCAATGGGCACCCGGCCCATATAAAACTTGGCACCCAGCCAATTGGATGCGTGCCAACGGAACCCGGATGTTGGCATCCAGCCAATGCTGATGCAATCCATAACTACAACGCCCCCTGTCAGATGCAAGAGTTACCTCCCTCGGCAAAAGGTGAGGCTATCCGTCTTTTGTATACTACTTATGTCAATTGGCAATTATTTATGCAGCTGCCTTTCACAACAAGATATGAATGAATGGACCACAGTAGGCAGTTGGGGATTGAATAGAAAGAATCCAGGATATTTCCCTCACTGACTGTGAAAACTGGTTTAGATGTAGCTTTTTCAAACTAACACAGGGGTGTGACACACATCTGTCTTGGGTAACTCTGTACAGATTTTGACTGTCCTTCATATTGGATGACACAAATTACAATTACACAATTTGACAATTACGTTGACATAGTCAATGACAAAAAAATCTTTTAAAAATACTTCCCAGTGGAATTGTCTTTTCTAAGATTGTCTTTGTTCTAGCACAGACAATATAGAATTTTTAAATGTACAATTGTGTGTGTTAATCATTTGTGGACTTCTGCCGGCAGTCTCTAGAACTATTGTTTTGTGTCGATTTTTATTTATCCAGATATACCTGCATGTCAAACATGATATGGTGGGATTCTCCATGGAACAAGAAACATTTTGATGTATAACTTTATTATATTCAAGCAGAATACACCAAAAAAAGATAGCTTTTCCTAATACATGACTTTAAAAAAATTGTCACTACCCCCCCCCCCCCCCTCACCCTAAGTTGACCGGTACACACTCATCAAAAGGAGTGTAAAATCCTGAAAATAACCCTAGGGTGCGAATGAGGTGTGTTTATTCCACCAGTGGAATAAAGCGCTCCAAGTATATACTCCTCAATAGTGTTTGAATTGTTAGGGTGATAAAGAGGTATACAAAAGCCGGTAAAGATATACGACTTTCAACAATATTGGGACAAACATGAAACAAATGTAGCAAATGTAATAAAACATTGAGCATGGTTCATCAAACTGACGCGATGAAACATTTAGTATATTTAATAAGTGTTTGCTGTATATGACTGACTTCACCACATTTAAGTCAGTGGACCACGGCTACATGATCTTGATTTTGAATAGCAATGTTATCCACTACAAAATATCAAATAAAATATAGAATAATTAGTTTTGCATAAATAAAATACTTTCAGGGCCTTTTAGGCAAGGAAAATGTGAAAAAATGGAGCGAAAACATAGAAAACACGACTTTCGCGGATACCACATGGCCGCAATTTTAAATTTACCCATGATCCTCTGTCCGGCGGTATATGAAAATAGGCTCAAAATGACCCCAATAAGATAAGCTTTAAAGTCACGAAGTTTCAGCCTCCTCGGTTTTGTCGTTTCGGAGCAGCAGAGAAAAGTTCACTAGGGGGAGGGGCCTTCCCCCTCGCAGGCCAGGTAGGGTTAAATTATTCAATATGCATCTTTGGGAGATGTAATCAACACCCAACCTCTTTGAATAATAGATGTTAATGAACATCTTTTAAGTGTTAGTTCACACCCTATATCCCACAACTGCATATATATATGGTATCAATCAACCAGTGAATTATCATCTAATCGCAAGCTCAGATGTGTCCACAGAAGGAATTCTTCCACATCAACCGCTTGATAAGAGTTACCGATGAGCACCTCAGGGTGTTATTCGGCTTCCATGTTTTCAGTTGCGGTTGTGTATACACTAAAATACATTCATACCGCTATTTAAAGCCCAGTGGGGGCAGGGGACTATTGGTCGGGAGGTTATACTTACAAAAGGAAACCTATTATGTATGCATTTCACACAGTGACAAACACACTAGTAGTATAGAAACCGCATCTCGATAAGACTTGACTTCTGACCTCTAGAGGTCAAGGCCGCTATAGTTCCGGTGTGGAGGCTAAGAATGTCCACTGTTTTACACTCTTACCTGGAGATGGACCCTCACCTCGAGGTTGGGTTGTCCTAGGAAGGATTGCAGTGTCCTAGGGCATAACTCCCTGTTATGCTCCATTTAATAGGGTAGTACACTGTTAGCCAAGCGGACACTCTAAGCCGTTACAACAGTGGCGGTTGTAGGTGTCCTACAATACATATTATAATCCTATTTCAGTTGCATGCGCTCTAAAACAGGAGAAACGCAATCTCAAACTTCTTTTACACGTTTGTTTTCCATTGAATATAAAATTAATTTATTGTTAATCAATTCTTGAGTAATACCACAATTAACCGATATGACACGGAAATATTGGGTTGATCGGAATCTAATTAATAATCTGAATGTAATTCTTAAAGCCATGTTTGGTTAGGGCATTCAAATATGTGTCCATCCGCCACACCAAACATTCAGAGATTTAAAACTCTTCACAGTTCATATTTCTACCATAAAATGTTACCCTAAATTTTGTAACAGTGGTGCCATCTTCAACATAATTGAACAAGACAGAAAGTTGATTTCATACCTGGATGCGACCCAAGATCTTAGCCATCTTTTTTTTTTTCCTTCCCATCTAAGATAATGTAACTTCAATCCAAAATGAGAACTTCGCTATCATTTCTACACATATGACACGAGACGTGTATATGCCACAGTGTGTACCAGAAATACCCAATTTATGTACACATTAGGGAAGAAGCATTGATATCGAATATTTGACCGTAGTTTGTTACGTAGCGGGGGGAGAGCGGCCCGTACTAGGTGTAAAATATCTTAACTCCGCCGTTCCAAAGTGTAATGCTAAACGCAGAGGATAGTAGTAGAGACCTTTGACTTCTGAGACGTTACAGTCACCTCACCGGAAGTGACTTTTTACCCTGCGCATGCACACAAAATGTACCGGAAACACAATTGCGCTGGAACCAATGTCACTTCCGGTCACGTGACTCTGACGTCAAAAGGTCAATATGCGGGTTAATACGCATTGTCTACTATCACTAGACGGTAAAAGAGTCTGTGTGAGACTACTGTCATGAAAACAACCCTTTGTCCATACAAAGTGAGAGTTTTCAATGGATACCCTGCGCGACATTTTTGGCCAAAACACACACCGCAAGAAAGGCACACGATGTCGTCTCGACGCAAATGCTATATGTATTCGAAGTCCACAGTGCGCATTGGTGATAGTATTGGTGCTATATTTCGTCGGGCTATGTGTGTACTTGTTCGGATACTCGGAGCTCCACACATTACGCATTGACGCCATCAGCCCAACTCTCCCGCCTCGTTCCCCCACACGAAATATATACTATTACTGAGGGATTTCTCGTCCTCCATGTTTCATCAAGTGTGTTGCTCCAAATCGCACAAAAGTATTTTGCTTCACCCGACACAATATTCTCAATGCTCAAAACATTCTGAAAGTAAATCAAATCGGTAAAATACCCAACAAGATGTCCTTGTGACGTCATCGAACCAGTCAATCTTACTTAAGCTACACACACCATGTCACCCCCATTCAACATCACACCCGCTCTTCTCAAATAATCTCCATATCAACAGATGAAACACGGACACTCTTCCCCAGGGTGGGACATTAATCCCCAGGTGATAGTTGTCCGTAGGACACTCGTACCCGGTTAACATTGTCTGTAGGCATGTATAGGACAGCATACCGCAGCACACCGGTTAAGGTCATTAAGAGAACTTCCGGTCACAGAAGTGACCCCGGGGATGTATTCCTCCGCGGCGATGCGGTCATGTCAGGTGGCGATGCGGTCACTTCCGGGGATAAGCCACCGCGGACAGAAAGTAGTCCCATGTCAACGAGACTTCAAATACGCCGGTTGTCGATTCGCCCGAATCTCCAGGAATCTTCGGAAATGTCCGGTCATCTCCGGCAATGTCTGGTCATCTTCGTGAATGTCCGGAGGGTAATCGAGGTCAAGGGTATAGCTTCTAGGTTATAATCTCCATACATAGCCATACAGCGAGAGAAGGGGAATCGCCCTGACCCTAGCTGAAGTCGAACCCGTACCGCACTCTCCAGAAGCGAGCACGTTATCCACTGCACCACGAGTCAGACCATACTAGGCAAGGTTGCAAATACCTTAATATACCTACCAGAGGGCAGATCTATATACGGCTATGGTGTAGGTCAAATGGGGAACCCATGCATGGACATTTGCGGTACGGATTGTGGCACCTTGTTTTTTTATTCTGTCTTACCACGTGGAAGACGATGGGAGGGGTCTCATGGCCATTGTGTGACTTTCGCTGAAAAGTTCTGACTGCGCATGCGTAGCACATAGGCAGGTCGGGGGTGGACATTTTGGGATCGAGTTGAGCCACTATTGGTCCGATTGGATCGTGTGAGGTATCAAAGCGAAGCACTCGTGGAGGAGCACCCAACTGGATGGGTGTGGCGTGGAAATCAGCCTATGGCGCGCATGCGCAGTAGAAAAAGAGCATTGGAATGGACGTTTTGGGGTCGAGATGGACCAGTATTGGTCCGAATGAATCGTGTGAGGTGTCATATGGGCAATCCACTCATGGATATTTGCGGTATGGGGTGTGGCACCTTGTTTTCTCTGTCTGACCATGTAGAACACGATGGGAGGGGTCTCGTTGTCATAGGAGGACTTTTAAAGTTCTGATGACGCATGTGCCTAAGATGGACATTTTGGGGTCGAGGTGGACCAATATTGGTCCGATTGGATCGTGTGAGGTATTAGAGTGAAGCGCTCAAGGTTGATCATCCCACTGGATGGGTGGGTCGTGGAAGTACGGCTATGGCGCGAATACGCAGACAGGGAATTGTGGGAAAAGGCATTGGTATGGACGTTTTGGGGTCGAGATGGCCCAATATTGGTCCGATTGGGTCGTATGAAGTATCAGTTTGAATCATTCTTAGGGGAGCATCTGACTGAACGGGTGTGTAGTGGAAGTAATGCTATGGCGCGCATGCACAGCCGTACAGTAATATAGAAAGGGTATTCGAATGGACGTTTTGGCATCGAGATGGCCCAATATTGGTCCGAATGAGTCGTATGGGGTGTCATATTGAAGCATTCGTAGGAAAGCGTGCGACTGAATGGTTGTGTCGTGGAAATACTGTCTATCTGCGCATGCGCAGTGGGAAAAGTGCATTGGAATGGACGTTTTGGTGTCGAGCTGGCACAATATTGGTCGGAATGGGTCGCACTCGTGGAGTAGAGTCAGACTGAGAGTGACATGTCATGTCATCCTCCTCCTCATCCTATTCCTCCTCCTCCACACACACGTACACACATACGCTAAGGTAACTCTGCCATGTAGCCAGAGCGAACATAGCCACCTCTCCCCAAACGGCTCCTTTGCACTTCCAGATCTTCCCTTTCTCTACTACTCCGGACTGAGCAGGCGCATATCACTCCCAGTCTGACTCTACCACACGAGTACTTCAACTTAACACCTCACACTACCTATTCGGACAAATATTGAGCCATCTTGACCCGAAAACGTCAATACCAATGCCCTTGCATGGGCACCATAGCCTTACTTTCCTGCCCACCCATTCAATTTCATGGTTCCCCTTTAGTGCTTCATTTTGATACCTCACATGATCCAATCGGATCAATATTGGCCCATCTCGTACCCCATTGGCCTACACTGTAGCCGTATACAGATCTGCCCTCTGGTAGGTATATTAGGATATTGTCAATATTAGGATATTAGTATGATCGGACTCGTAATGCAGTGGATAACGTGCCCGCTTCTGAAGCGCGCAGTACGGGTTCAACTCTAGCTAGGGTCAAGTGGATTCCCTTTCTCCCGCTGTATGGCTATGTATAGTGATTGCAACCTAGAAGCTATACCCGGACGCTTGACCTCGATTATCCTCCGGACATTCCCGGAGATGACCGGACATGGCCGAAGATTCCGGGACATTGCCGAAGATTCAGACGAATGCGCATCCAGCGTATTGGAAGTCTCGTTGATGGACTACTTTCTGTCCGCGGAGGTTTACCCCGCCGGACATGATCGCATCACCGCGAAGGAATCGGGATTCACGTAACCGAAAGTGCTCTCAATGACGTTTGTCGGAACTATAGCTGCCTTGACCTCTGGAGGTCAAAGGTCAAGTATTACCGAGATTCGGTTTCTATACTACTTATATTTGACCATGTTAATCAAAATAATAACACCACATCATTGAATCACGACTAACATAACAGACTCTTAGATTTATATCAGTATGACGTAGCCCACAGTGCCACTGAGGCACAAGTGTTCAGTAAGTGTTCATATTTCAGCCTCGGCTCACCTGCTGCAGTGTGATTCCACACGTATTCCATTGAGCATTTCGTTCTAGAGGCAGCACATATTCGTCGCGCATCTGGCCTGTTTAACAGCAATAATTCGGAGAAGTGACCAAAGTATTGCCAGTGCCAGTGATATGGGTAAGTTGTCAGCTACGGAAGCTCTCTCTTTCTCTTCGAGCCGACTGTCGGTGATCATAACATAATATGTTTGCATTTACCAGTGAAAAACCAAATCCTATAAAAAAAAATGGAAAGGATATGTGGCGTTTACATACGAATAACTCCTTTGATTGTGATGGTAATAAAACCTGACATATAAGATATAACATTTTCTTAAAGTTTACATACTAAAATATCCCCTTGGAAAAAACTGAGATGTTCAGTTGCATCAAAATGGAGATATGATTGATCAAAATGTGCTCCCGGGCTTAGTTTGGTATTTTGGGGCATTTTCGTGAAGGGTTTTCTCCTGTAGCAAAAATATGACACCTCAAACCAAAACCATTAGTGGTTCTGTCCAATAATCATACTTCCTAATATTGTGTGACAAAATTATTTTGGTTTGAGGTGTCATATTTTTGCTATAAGAGAAAATCCTCACTATAAATGCCTCAAAAATACCAAATCAGGCCGAGGAGCACATTTTGATCAGTCGTATACCATCTCCATATTTGTGAAACGAAGCATCGCAAATTTTTCGAGGCTGATAATTCAGTATCTAAACTTCTATAAAAACCTGATATGGCAGGTTTTGGAATGAAAAACAATTCAGCTTGATTATACCATCACACACAAGGGAGTTATTCCCGTATTGTCGTCACATATCGTTTAAGGCCGGTATCATCTACGGAGACATGCAAATTGATGATGATGACCTGCTCGATCGATGCCGAAACCCCTCCCATAGTAGTTCATCTGGCGGTTTCAGTCCAATTTGGTTAAAGGAGTTTTGACATTCACATTAGAAAAAGTCGTTGAGGTGTCACATTTGCTACGCCAACAAATTATTTCTTTATTTCTAAAACTCAAAGTTGAAACTGTAAACGCTCAAAGTTAAAAAGTGACATAAAAAAGCACGGATTTTTTAATGTATCTGAATAAGACATCTTGAACCAAAAAAAAATCGATGTAATATCATGGCAGATATTAGATCAGCTAAGGTTCCTATCTTAGATACCGGTATGTTAAAAAATACATGTTAAAATGTATACGAAAAAGCTAAGAACAGCCGAAAGCCCAATTTGAAACGTCTTTCGACGCTGTTCCACATCACTTTTAACTGTGGGTGTTCAAAGTATGAAACTTCGGTATTTTTCTGTGCGAAACACGCTTTTTTTTTTTTTTTTTTTTTTTGCAAAATGAAGAAATTAATATTTGGCTTCACAGCGTATTAAGCTAAAGGATCTTTTTCTGTGTAAACGATATACTCCTCTCCTTAGATACAATTAATTTGTGCTGGATAATATCTCATATAAACGAGCTCTTCTTTCAGAATTTTTTTTTCTTTAATTCTGCAAAAAAAGCTGTGTTTCGTAAAGAACAAAATACGAAAGTTTATTATTGTTAACGCTCAGAGTTAATTATTATTAAGTTTATTATTGTTAACGCTCAGTCAAAGTGACATCAAACAGCGTCGACTAAACGTTTGAAAATGTGTTTTGTCTGTTTTTTGGCTTTTCCGTATATATTCTACCGTGGAGTATTAAATATATCTAAAATATGACACCTTGAACCAAAATAATATGATGACTTCGAAAACATTGGATTCAACTTGGTTTGAGGTGTCATATTTTAGCCAAAAACAGCTGGTTTACTTATGTTACTTTGACTCTTAGTGGTAACAATAATAATCTTTCGTACACTGCAAAAAAAGTTATGTTGTTTTTAACACAATTTTGTGCTAAAATGGCTTCAACACAAATATTTTGCGTTGGGAATCAACACCACTTTGTGCTAAATCAACATATCTAAAGAAAATCGTGTTGATTTCAACACAAATTAGTGTTGATTTAACACAATTCAGGTGCTCAAATGGCTTCAACACAATTTTTTTCTCAGTGTATATTTTTCTGTACGAAACAGCTTTTTGTGTAGGATTAAAGAAAGTAATGTTCTGGAAGAAAAGCTCGCTTATAAGAGATTTCACTTGAACGAAAATAATATTGCGATGTAATATCAAGACAGATATTGTGACTTCGAAAACATTAGATTCAGTTTGGTTCAAGGTGTATATTAGATATATTAAAATATATACAAAAACGGACTAAAGGTCAATTCAAACATCAGTCGATTTACGTCACGTTTTTGACTCTGAGAGTTAAGCCCAACTCACACTACGAACATTTTGTTGTATTAGAACAGAACAGTTTGTTCGTGTTTTCTCTTGACCGCCAGTCGCCGCGATCACGCGGCGAGGCTGCCGGTCATGTGATGGGAGCCATTTTGTTGTGTCATGTGAGAGCGGCTTCGTCACATGACCGACAGCTGCCAGTTGATTGGATATCTGTTAGTAAATGTTCGGACAAATGTTCGCGATCACCACACACTGAAGACAAAAACTGTTTTGAGGACGAAAACATGTTCTGAAAATCAAACATGTTTGATTTCACGAACATGTCCCTCGAACAAAATGTTCGTGTTTCTGGGCACCTCACACTGCAGACAAAACATGTTCTGAACAGTGTTTTTGTTCTAATACAACAAAATGTTCGTAGTGTGAGTTGGGCTTTAACAACATAAAACTTTACTAACGTAGCACCAAAGCAACTACTTCTTTGGCACGCCTATTTATTGCGCCCTGGGGAATACAATATGTTTATTGCACGACTCGTAAAATGGTACAAGTATGGCAAACAATATAATTATTATGGTACTATAGCAACGTCGTAGTAATTATTAGTTAGTATGGAATTAACCAACAGTGTGGGTTAGTAGTAATTCTAGAAAAGAAAAGAACATAGGAGTCGCCGGTGTGTTGATGTAGAAACTCTAATTAAGAAGTGTCCAGCCGGTGATGGAGCCTTGACTGGTACATTTGGTGTACCAGTCTTGCTATTTTTGAAGCATTGCCTCTGTGGGGATTTAATGTAGATTTAATTTTTATAATTTCCGGATGGGGTGGGAGTCAGTTACTTTGGATAATTTGGTTTATATAATCTCTGTGTTTGTTATGTCGAGGACAGTTTATTAAGAAGTGTACCGGTACTTCATCTTCTACATTTTGGTTACATTGGCGACAGATTCGGTCACATCTTGAGTGTTTTTATACCTACCGGTCTCTATTTCGAGTTTGTGACAGCTGATTCGTAGTTTTGTTATTGTTCGTCTATGATCCGGGTTTTGTATATTTTCTAGGTAATCCTGCAATTTGTATTCTTCATATATGGTTGAGAGGAGAGTCAGTTTACCAGATTGGGTGTGCTCTCGAACTTTTTTGGAGCAAATAGTTTTCGTAGTCTTGCTCCAGCTGCAATTTTTAGCCCACCATCACCAGATGGTGGGCTGTTCAAATCGCTTTTTGTCGGTGGTCCGTCGTCATCCGTCAGTCGTCCGTCCGTAAACAATTCTTGTTATCACAATTTCTCATGAACTACTGCATAGATCTTTCTGAGATTTGGTACACAGATTCCCCTTGGGGTCTAGTTTTGCAGGATACCTTTTCTGGTCCAATTCGAAAATCCAATATGGCCACAAGGCGGCCATCTTGGATTTCCCCATGAAACTTTGTTATCGCGATTTGACAGGAAGTACCTCATGAATCTTTCTCAAATTTAGTACACAGGTTCCCCTTGGGGTTTAGTTGTGCAAGATAGCTTTTTCGGTCCGATTGGAAAATCCAGTATGGCCACCAGGCGGCCATCTTGGATTTCCCCATGAAACTCTGTTATCGTGATTTCTCCGGAACTACTGCATGGATCTTCCTGAAATTTGGTACACAGGTTCCCCTTGGGGTCTAGCTGTGCAAGATACCGTTTCTGGTCCAGTTCGAAAATCCAATATGGCCACCAGGCAACCATCTTGGATTTCCCATGAAACTTTGTTATCGTGATTTCCCTGGGACTACTGCATGAATCTTTCTCAAATTTGGTACACAGGTTCCCCTTGGAGCCTACTTGTGCAAGATACCTTTTCTGGTCCGGTCTGAAAATCCAATATGGCCACCAGGCAGCCATCTTGAATTTTCCCATGAAACTGTGTTATCGTGATTTCTCAGGAAGTACTGCATGGATCTTTCTCAAATTTAGCACACAGGTTCCCCTTGGGGCCTAGTTGTGCAAGATACCTTTTTCGGTCCGGTTCGAAAATCCAATATGGTCACCAGGCAGCCATCTTGGATTTTTCCATGAAACTTTATCGTGATTTCTCCGGAACTACTGCATGGATCTTTCTCAAATTTGGTACACAGGTTCCCCTTGGTGTCTAGTTGTGCAAGATACATTTTCTGGTCCGGTTGGAAAATCCAATATGTCCACCATGCAGCCATCTTGGATTTTTCCACGAAATTTTGTTATCGTGAATTCTCAGGAACTACTGCATGGATCTTTGTCAAATTTGGTACACGGGTTCCCATTGTGGTCTAGTTGTGCAAGATACCTTCTCTAGTCCGATTCCAAAATCCAATATGGCCACTAGGTGGCCATCTTGGATTTCCCCATGAAACTTGTTATTGCGATTTCTCAGGAACTACTGCGTGGATCTTTCTCAAATTTGGTACACGAGTTCCCCTTGGTGTCTAGTTTTGCAAGATACCTTCTGTGGTCTGATTCGAAAATCCAATATGGCCACCAGGCGGCCATCTTAGATTTTCCCATGAAACTTTATCGTGATTTCTCAGGAAGTACTGCATGGATCTTTCTCAAATTTGATACACAGGTTCCCCTTGTAGTCCAGTTGTGCAAGATACCTTTCTTGATCCGATTCGAATATCCATTAAGGCCGCCAGGTGGCCATCTTGAATTTCCTCTTGAAACATTTTTATCGTGAATTCTCACGAACTACTTCATGGATCTTTCTGAAATTTGGTACAAGATAGTTGGTCCGATTCAAAGAACCAGGTTACCCTTCAAATTAATACGGTATTCCCGAGTTGTGACGTTGCATCACAAGAGTCGGCGGATCAAACAGTGGGGCATATTCTATATATTGACTATAGAGAATATCCATACCTTCACCTTCTATATCAAGGAGTTCAAATTATTCTGAATTAAAATGTATTCAAATTTTAAATCAGTTTACTTTAGTCCATGCCATTGCAAATGAACTGCCCCACCGTTTCATCTGCCGGCGGGTTGGCTACACAAAGGGACGTCACTCTTGTGACACAATGTCACAACTTGACAACTGTAGGTAACTGCGTTTCGATCCAAGGGAGATAATCAGGATTCAGACACTTTCAAATTTTCAACATTACTGGACGGACCGGATCCCTTCAGTATTAAGTTTTGTACCATTTTACTATTTTCGAGCATGGTATCATAAAAGAGATATCTCAAACTAGCTCAGTAAACAGAACAGAATTAGCATTCGTTCCTACTAATAAAATCTTAAGTATGTTTCATAGCTCATGCCAAAGTATCAAAGAGATTTGTCTCCGCTTCCAGTACCCAATGATGACACGTGCAAAAAAATTGCTACAAAACGAAGACGAAGGATCCTCCGGACATTCATTTTCAGACTAACTTCGCTCATTTCACTTGTACTATAACAACCGACATCAAGCACAGTTTCTAGAAATTTTGAAACTCCTGAAACTTAGAAAGATAATATCTTGGTGTTTTCCAGTGTCCCTTTTTCAGTCTTTTTTGCTCAAATTCAAAATTCTGCAAACAAAATTACAAATCAATCGTATGTTCTTAGTAACAATGGACAAAACGATCCTCTTGTCATTAGCTTACATGTACTATTATCGGACGATGGTGGGCGCCAAGATCCTTCAGGATCTCTCGTATTTGATGGTAGTATCTATTCTTCTGAGACATAGTCATGTTTTTTATATCACCAGTTGCCAAGTTCGCCGCGTTCTTGAACTTGGCGACTGTTGTTTTCCAGTTCTGATACAATACAATATCTGTTTTACTTTGTTCAATGGGCCCCGTATATCTGAATGCGAGCCCAGGGTAATGTTAACGGGCCGGGCGGCAACGCTCCTAGTAACAGTTCATTTTTTACCTGAAGTTGACACGTTTCATTGGGCTAATGACAGCTGATTCCTTGTTTCCCGTCAGCCTGTATTTCAAAAGTGATGCGGGGGGTCTTACTTTTCATTACTCAATATTCAAAATAAATTTGGGCCGACATCATTCTGCGGACATGTTACAGCAAGTTTAAACAAACGTGTACCTCCCCTGACTGGATTTTCCACGGGAGCATATTATTTTCATCATTTTTGTCGGGTTTACCAAGGGTAAACCCTACATTAGTATCACTCTTCAGTTTTTCTTTTTTCTTCTGCACATGTGTAGTTTTGATCTCCTGCCCGGAGACTGTTCTCATTTGATGCCCCTTACAGCATTCATGCTCCTAACAGCATTCATATACACATTTGCAATGCACGGTAGCTTGTGCATTGAATGTGATAATTGGGACATTATCGCAGTAAATTTTATCTTTCCAATTTCTATTGAATTTGCCTTTCCAATTTATTTTATCCGGTATCATATTTGTTACGGCGGGAAGGGTAGTCATTCGGCACGGAATCCATGGAAGTTTTGTTGTAAGATCACAGAGCCAAGGTGGTGTTCACTTTAGATAGAGAATTGTCCTCAACACGTTTTTGATACACACAGCTGGTGGGGCTAATTTTTGTCTGAAAAGCGCCAAATTGACTATTTCTTTTAGTCTACATACTTGGTGATAATAATCTAATACTGTAAAGAATCGATCAGATAAAGAATAAATCGAGGCCCACAGATAAACACGACGAGACTTACAGTGATTCAGACCTGCCGCATTGGCTTATTTAGCATTTTTCGGTGCATTTGCAGTCGACATTTTCTCTTGTTGCAAATTTATGACACCTTCAACCAAAATCATATTTAGACTGACTATTTCAGAATTATTTGTTGTTTAAAATAGCTAAAATTGGTTTTGGTTAAAGGTGTCCTATTTTTGTAACAAAAGAAAATCTGCACAGAATAAGCTTTAATAGTGCATAAAATAAGCCAATGTACCAACTTTGGTGCGCCATAAATCCGTTTTCGTGCATCTGCAGCCCTTCATTATTTCGTGTCTTATAATTCAGCATGTAGGCTGAACAAAATGATCCATTTCATATCCTTTTGATAAAAGTGAAATTTTCTCCCTTAAATGATCACAAATATGGGACTAATAAACCCTTCGGATGCAAGTAAACCCGACATCAGTACTTTAAGTACTTTGATTTCTATTTCCATAGTCTGATTTGATGTGTCCTTGAGGTAGTTGAACGAAATGAGGTTGGCTTAAACATTTGACTGATTTCAACATGTTCAAAGCGAGAAACTGCGTTTAGAAAGTTAATAAATGAAAATACCGAGGTCATTACATTAAGTTACCGGAACATAGAAGGGATATTATGCTATACTTACCTTCAGCTTGTCCATACCAGCATTGCTGAAATCAACTGATTGTTCTTCTATATAGCATTTATATTATTATAATTACAGCCGGAATCATGCTCCTGTGATATCCACTCCACCTTAAGCGTGAACCATGGTTTCCGTTTATTCACACTATTGGACAATCACTTTGGTTGTACTCCAGTTATGTCCACTTCCAGTGACCCTTGACCAATCCCCAGTTGAGAGTACCCAGGAACTTCTGACGATAGAGGGCTCAGCGATAAATCAATCCAAGCATCAACGGCATCAACACCGACTCGCATCCACTTGGAAGCCGAATTATTCCTTGCCGAAGCGATGGAACTTCAAAAGCACGGACAAGATTAATGAACTCGTACCTCGAATGACATCTGGTATTAATCGAAATGTACGCAAGGTCAGATCAGCAAAGCTTACCACGAATAGGGGGGACAACTGCCCTTCCCCGTGTAGTTGTCGTAACACTACCACTGGAGGCAAATTAATTGTCGACTGTTCCAATCGTCGTCTCGCGACTATTCCGGAAAACATTTCGATTCCACGGTCAGCTGTAGAACTGTATCTCAACAAAAACAACATATCAGCAATATCCGCTGATGCTTTTCGGAATCTCATCTCGCTTGGAACACTCGATTTATCCGAAAACGTCATTGCTCGTATGCACGTGGATTCATTTACAAACTTAACCAATCTGAAGACGCTGTATCTAAACAAAAATTTCCTGAAAATATCTAAAGGGCAGCTACCTTCTAACACATTTTCACCATTAGTACGTCTGACCTACTTGGATTTGAAGTCAAACAACATAGGGGGATATCAGCATTTCCAATACCCGGATGATGCCATTGGAAAGCTAACATCCTTGAAATCGCTCCACATAAATGGCGTATCCAATAAGACGTTTGGCAGAGAATTTAAGTTCTTGACTCAACTGGAGACATTGGATTTATCTGAATCTCCGGCGTTCCAGTATATTGCATATGACATGTTCGGACATTTGAAGAATGTACCAGTGAAAAATCTAAGCTTGTCAAACTGTAATCTTCTATGGATTCACCCCGAAGCTTTCTCCAACTTGCCTAATATTGACACAATAAATATGGACTTTAATGAGAACTTTGGGCTCGACAGTTTGGGAAAGTGTGCGTATGGTCTACAGAATACCACAATACGAGTACTACGGTGTGTGGAGTGTCACAGTGGTAAATTCACCCACTTGATGGCTGACGACATTACATACATCGGTCGTACCAATCTTGAAGAATTGTACCTAGACGCGAACGAAATCGCTGAGTTTGAAACAGAGTGTATCACTAGGTTTCCAAAATCGTTGCAAGTAATATCCATATCCTGGAACTATATACAGAGTTCTAAAGCTCAAATGTCTTCTATAGTCTTACTTCGAAACTTGCGAATTATGAATGCGAGCTTTCAAAGGAATAGAATGGCGTCTTCAAAAAATCTGTTTCCTAAAATTGTGAGACCTCCACTTTCAGAAATTAGCTCTATTACAAAAATTGCTCTCCCAGAGCATTTGTGGGCTATTTATTTCAGCAATACATACAAGCTTCGGTATACAATTCCACCCTTCGGTATCATCAGATCAGGTCTAGAATTCGTTGACATTTCTAACAATCTCTTAGACGGCTGGCAGGGTCCGGTAGAGGGAGTCCAGCGACTGGTTCATCTGAACCTTTCGGGTAACGAATGTGAGTATGTGTCACCAGTGTTCTTCGCTTATTTTACCGGACTAAAGGAACTTTTCATAGGACATAACAAACTCGGCCCAAAGCTGAACGACATAACTTTTTACAATCTCACCAGCGTGGAAGTTCTCGATATGCAAAATAATAGAATAGAATACGTCGGCGTGAACTTATTTTCTCGTCTTGGGGGACTTCAAGATTTAAACCTTTCTCACAATTTAATCACTTCGTGGGATGCCAGGATTGCCTCTCTCAAAAATTTGACATCGCTTGATCTGAGTAACAACAGACTCTCTGTTCCTCCTGATAATTTCCTAGATGATCTCGATCTTCTACAAATATCCGCAAATGTCACCGTTACATTCAAAGATAACCCACTAGAGTGCAACTGTGAAACTGAATATTTTGTCCAGTGGCTGACAGAGACGCACGTTAAAGTATCTGATTTGAACGCGACAACTTGTCTATTGCGGAATGGCACCAATATGACCTTGTCTGAAAAGCAAATTCTGTATGAATATCTCAAAAATCACTGCCGATCATACACTTCAATAATTGCTGGCTTATCTGCTACCGTAGCTCTGATACTCTGTGTTATCGTGGGGAGAATTCTGCATCGATACCGTTGGAAGTTAAGGTACTTATATTATATGGCAGCAAAACGAGGAGAAAGGACAGGATACGAGAGATTAGATGATGTTGATCAAGTCCCATTTGTTTACGATGCGTTCTTCAGTTACGAAGACTCGGACCGCGTTTTTATAAGAGAGTCTCTGATACCGAAACTGGAGACCGGAGCCGGCCTGAAACTGTGTATCGACAAGCGAGATTTCGTACCGGGTTTGTACGTCACAGACAACATCATGAATGCTATTCAGCATAGCAAGAAGACAGTTGTTCTCCTCTCCAACAAATTCCTTCAAAGCAAGTGGTGTCAGTACGAGTTGAACATGGCCCGGATAGAGAGTATATATCACGGGAGAGACACGCTGATAGTTGTGATGATGGAGACGTTGACAGGTAGAGATCTGACGCCCGAGGTATTAGAGGTGGTCCACAATAAGTCCTACATCGAGAAGACGGACGATCCTCATGGAGACGATCTGTTTTGGAGAAAACTTGTTACTGCTATCGAATCAACTTGATCAGTTCGTATCAGCTGGTTTCATGAATGTTATATCTAGAATATCTCCTGAGTCACATTCCATTAATATGGCTGTTACAGATCAAATAATGCACAGGACCCGGTGTGATAGAAACGGTGGTCCCCAGAGACCAGTGTCCGGTCTCCTATGCTTCAATCAGGGCCGGCCGTGACATCCAAGTGACCCATTCCGATGTCAGTGTCCGGGCTGGGTTCAACCATAGCAAACGGACACTCATATCTGATGGAGCACCTTTTCCGTCACACCGGTCTCAAATCAATCGAACAATGCTTATTAATACAACAATGCTTATTAATCGATGTTCGATCGATATTGTTGTTGTTACCACATGCTACCGTATACCACTGTACATATGGAAACAGAAGAAATGAAACGCTTTTTAGACCGATTCGGAAAATAGGACAACGAAAGCTCTAAACCCAACTTCTTCCACTCATCTTATTCGTTCTTTGTCTCTTCCCTGCATAGCCTATTGACCTGGAACAACTATTCCCAATATTTTCCGACGACTAATAACATATATTTTCAGAAAGCCTGGATTCTGGCTTCAAACATATCAAAAAGTGAGGTGACCTTATATGTTCCATTTTTCCGAGTCACAGCTGGAAGAAGATATATCATAGAATAAACACCACCCTGGGGACGACAGGCGGTGTGTAATGAAAATTTTCTGAAATTCATTTTTTATTTTCAAAGGACCAAGAAACTTTTAAGTTACGAAGACGAACTACTGTAGAGAGATAAACAAAAGGTATTACACAAAACAATTCATTTCCGGTATGAATAAGGTCCATTCGCTGTAGCCGGGCTTCTGTTCTCCAGGATAACCCTGTACAAGAATCATTTAGTGGCGTGTCACCTGCTTGTCTCATCCGCCATCTTTCTGCTCAAAACGTCACCTGTTGTAAGCTGGTTCCAAGCCCCAATTATTGAAGTCGGTCGTGGTAGGCGGTCTGTGTGGTGGAGTTGTGACCCCTGTTGATCTCAAGGTCAAATGCGCACGTCAGGAATGATCAGATTGGGATTGCAGTTTCAACAGGTGACGCGTTGGTTTGTGGGATAGTTTTTTCAGTTGAAAAATGGCGGGTGAGACAAGCAGAACCGATAGTTGAGTCGTCTACAATACCTCCGTTAGCGGGAGAGGTAATAGATTTTTTTACAATCTATCGGCAGCTATGCAGAGAGAAGACACAGAACAACTAAGATGAGTGAAAAAAGTTGGGTTTTGTACGGTGGCTTGTTAGGACCATGCATTGATCTTTCCAATCTTCTGCCTTTCTCTAATTTTCAAGATTTCACTTTCGCATTTTCTCTCTTTTCTTGTCATTCTCTTACATTCATTTTCGATTTTTCAAAATTTATCTCTGAAGTTTTATTCATTCTCAAGAAACTGCAACCATTTTCATACGAAGATGCTGGAAATTCTTTTTCAGGAGACAAGAACAATTCAAACGACCACATGAAAACACTGGAAATTAGAGAAAACCTCGAAAATTGCGTGCAAAATCAGAAATAGCAAAAAAACCCACAGAAAATAATAATAATATTATAATATACCGCGGTGGATATTATTACCACCGCGGTGGAAATTATTTTAACCACGGTGGAAATTATTACCACCGCGGTGGATATTATTATCACCGCGGTGGAAATTATTTTCACGGCGGTGGATATTATTTTCACCGCGGTGGATATTATTAGGCCTACCACCGCGGTGGAAATTATTTTCACCGCGGTGGAAATTATTACCACCGCGGTGGATATTATTTCCACCGTGGTGAATATTATTTTCTGTGTTTTTGCTATTTCTGATGTTTCACGCAATTTTCGAGGTTTTTGCTAATTTCCAGTGTTTTCATGTGGTCTTTTGAATTGTTCTTGTCTCTTGAAAATGAATTTCCAGCGTTTTCGTATGGAAATGGTTGCAGTTTCTTGAGAATGAATAAAAAAAATCAGAGATAAATTTTAAAAAGTCGAAAATGAATCTAAGAGGATGACAACAAAAGAGAGAAAATGCGAAAGTGAAATCTTGAAAATTAGAGAAAAGGAGAAAATTGGAAAGATCAATGCATGGCCCTAACAAGCCACCGTAATTTTGAGCTTTTGTTGTCTTATTTTCAGACTGTCCAAAATGCGTTTCATTCCTTTCCTTTCCATATATGTCTACTAGAATTCGTATTGGCCCACGGAATGAGGTGATATGGTAGCCCTAACTGTGGCACGTAAATTCAGCCTTTAATTTGAACATAGCAAATCTACCAAAATTAAAGAGATTCCTATATTGTATTAGTTGGTCAAGAAAGGTCAATTAATATGAAATGGTATATATCGTTCACGGCTATCCTCAGACAATGCGTCTCTGAAGGATTCATAAAATATAAATAATGGAGACAGAACTTTGTCTAAGGGAAATATATTATATCGGTTGAAACACAATCTATTTGAATATAACTACATTTGCTCATCTTCATAGAAAAGGTATGTTAAATATATAAATCAGATGTAATATCTAGCTAGATTGCTGGAGGATCTTTGCCTTCAGGTTCACTCATTCATGTTAATACGGTGTGGCCATACTGGCGGCATCGGGCCTTACTGGCTGGTGTCCAACTTGCATTTTATGTATTTATTTGCCCACCATCACCAGATGGTGGGCTGTTCAAATCACTTTTCGTCCGTGGTCCATCGTCCGTCCGTCGTCAGTCCGTCCGTAAACAATTCTTGTTACCGCGATTTCTCAGGAACTACTGCATGGATCATTTTCAAATTTGGTACACAGGTTCCCCTTGGGGTCTAGTTGTGCAAGATACCTTTTCCGGTCCGATTCGAAAATCCAATATGGCCACCAGGCAGCCATGTTGGATTTCCCTATGAAACTTTGTTATTGTCATTTCTCAGGAACTGTTTGCATGGATTTTTCTCAAATTTGGCACACAGGTTCCCCATAGGATCTAGTTGTGCAAAATACATTTTTCGGTCCGAATCGAAAATCCAATATGGCCACCAGGCGGCCATCTTAGATTTCCCCATGAAACTTTGTTATCGTGATTTCTCAGGAAGTACTGCATGGATCTTTGTCAAATTTGGTACACAGGTTCCCCTTGTGGCCCAGTTGTGCATGATACCTTTTCTGGTCCGATTCCAAAATCCAATATGTTCATCAGACGGCCATTTTGGATTTCCCCATGGAAATTTGTTATTGTCATTTCTCAGGAACTACTGCATGGATCTTTGTCAAATTTGGTACAGGGGGTTCCCTTGTGGTCTAGTTGTGCAAGATACCAATTCTTTCCGATTCGAAAATTCGATCTCCCCATGCAACTTTGTTATCGTGATTTTTCAGGAAGTACTGCATGGATCTCTCTCAACTTCGGTACTCAGGTTCCCCTTGGGGTCTAGTTGTGCAAGAAACCTTTCTCAGGAACTACTTCATTGATCTTTCTCAATTTTGATACACAGGTTCCCCTTGGGGTCTAGTTGTGCAGGATACCTTTTTCGGTCCGAATCGAAAATCCAATATGGCCACAAGGCGGCCACCTTGGATTTCCCCATGAAACCGTGTTATCGTGATTTCTCAGAAACTACTGCATGGATCTTTCTCAAATTTGGTACACAGGTTCGCCTTGGGGTCTAGTTGTGCAAGATACCTTTTCTGGTTCGATTCGAGAAACCAATATGGCCACCAGGCAGCCATCCTGGATTTCCCCATGAAACTTTATCGTCATTTCTCAGTAAGTAGTGCATGGAACTTTCTCAAATTTGGTACACAGCTTCCCCTTGGGGTCTAGTTGTGCAAGATGCCTTTTCTGGTCCGATTCGAAAATCCAATATGGCCACCAGGCAGCCATCTTGGATTTCCCCATGAAACTTTGTTATCGTCATTTCTCAGGAATTACTGCATGGATCTTTCTCAAATTTGGTACACAGGTTCACCTCATGATCTAGTTGTGCAAGATACTTTTTTCGGTTCAAATTGAAAATCCAATATGGCCACCAGGCGGCCATCTTAGATTTCCCCATGAAACATTGTTATCGTGATTTCTCAGGAAGTACTGCCTGGATCTTTCTCAAATTTGGTAGACAGGTTCCCCTTGTCGCCTAGTTGTGCAAGATAACTTTTCTGGTCCGATTCGAAAATCCAATATGACTGCCAGGTGGCCATCTTGAATTTCCCCTTGAAACGTTGTTATCGTGAATTCTCAGGAAATATTTCATGGATCTTTCTGAAATTTGGTACACAGGTCCCACATGGGGCCTAGTTGTGCAAGATACCTTTTTTGGTCCGATTCGAAAATCCAATTAATACGGTATTCCCGAGTTGTGACGTTGCATCACAAGAGTCGGCGGATCAAACGGTGGGGCATATTCTATATATTGACTATAGAGAATATCCATATCTTTACCTTCCATATGAAGGAGTTCAAATAATTCGGAATTAAAATGTATTTCTTCAAATTTTAAATCAGTTTTCTTTAGTCCATGCAGTTGCAAGTGAACTGCCCAGCCTTTCGTCTGCCGGCGAGTCAGCTACATGAAGGGACGTCACTCTTGTGACACAATGTCACAACTCGACAACTGTAAACTACTGCATGTTTCGATTCAAGGGAAATAATCAGGATTCAGACACTTTCAAATTCGAAGTTTCAACATTACTGCGCGGACCGGATCCCTTCAGTATTAAGTATTGTACCATCTTGCTATTTTCGAGCATGGTATCTTAAAAGAGATATCTCAAATTAGTCCAGTAAACAGAACAGAATTAGCATTCGTTCCTAATTATAAAATATTAAGTATGCCAAAGTGTCAAAGAGATTTGTCTTCGCTTCCAGTATCCAATGATGACACGTGCAAAAAAAAAAAACGAATACTACAAAACGAAGACGAAGGATCCTCCGTACATGTACATTCACTTTCAGACTAACTTTGCTCATTTCTCTTGTACTATAACAACCGACATAAGTACAGTTTCTAGAAATCTTGAAACTCCTGAAACTTAGAAAGATTATATTTTGGTGTTTTCCAGTGTCCCTTTTTCGCCTAGATTCGAAATTCTGTAAACAAAATTACAACTCAATCGTCTTAGTAACAATGGACAAAAAGATCCTCTTGTCATTAGCTTACAATTATCAGAAAATGGTGGGCGCCAAGATCCTTCAGGATCTCTCGTTTATATGAGCATGCAGTCGATGCCAGGTTACTAGTTATAAGAAAGATGTCATACACATTTGGATGTGTGGATGGGATCTGTTAGTCCAAATTATGGAATGAAACGCCTCCTTTGGTGAAACACCGGTGTCCCTGATTCGATCGGTCTCGGTATAGAGTTTCACATCTGGTTGCGCATGTACAATCAACCCACATTGCCCTAATGCGATTGCCAGATTCCATGAGTATCCTTCGATGAAATCCCTGTTGTTCTCGCTAGAGCGTTTCACTTTCGGTTGCGCATAATGTTCCATTGCATATGAGTGGTTCTAGGGATATGATTGATGGAACTCCGATGTCTTTAATCCCTGTGTTTGTCCGTAGAAAGTTACATTTCCGCTGGCTCATGCGCAGTATCCTAGTACTTCATAAACTTACCATTTTCAATTATCTAGTTGTACAATTGTCTAAATTTTCGACGCGTAATATGTCAGTATGTCTTTTTGTCTAATTGATTATTTTGTATATGCATCAAAATTTGTCTATATATTAGCTGTATTTATTGAATCGTTTCATTGTGTTTCATTATCTAGTAATATATTACATGTAATATATCTGATGTTATTTATTATGTTGTATATATATGTGCAATTTTTTTCTATATTTTACTGTATTTGTTGAATCCTGTTATTATCTTATATATCATTGTTTTATCATTATCATTCATTTGAATAAACTACGCTTGACTGCATCCAGTGTTATTCTTTGCTGAACCCGGTTATTGCTGGTGATTAATCCTGAATCCCCAATCCTGAAAGGTAACACTGTTGTCTATAATCTATATGCAAATCTGTTTACAAACCGACAAGGTTGAGGTTTAGGGTCCTTGGTATTTAAGTAAATCCATTAGCCTTTATAATATACTACTAATACATGCTCTTCAGTGAAACTCGTGATAGCAAAAGAGAGTAATTGCCGACCGTCAACTTTTAAGGTGATGGAAATACATGTATGTCATGACGTAAAATGAATTGAAAATATGCTATTTCTTATCCCAAAAGTACCGCATATTACCGCATATTCACGCCAGGCATGAGACTGAAGGGCAGGTTCACGTGCATGCGTTTTTTTACGAGATCCAGCAACGCCGCCGTCTGGGAATGCTTAATTCATTGTAGCAACTCATCGATCGACATTTTCCTTACAGTTTACTCGCGCTAAAATTGTCATTTACATCATCAATTTGGCGGCGTTACTGGCTCTCGCGAAAAAACGCATGTGCGTGAACCTGTCCTTCAGTCTCGTGTCTAGTGTGCATATACGGTAAATGTGCGGTACTTCTGGGATTACGATGGGGCTGATTACTTGGCTAGACTACCCTCACCCCTTTGTGTCAATGCCCGTTCGACGAACATCCGTCTGTTCGTCAGTGAGTTGGTTACTTAGCGGTAGTTAAAGGAACTGAACTTCTGGAGAAATCCCTGAATCATCCTGAAAGTGTATCAGAGACATGGCGTAATGGCTGATACTTTATCTCGCCTCGAAATACGGCCTAACGGCGTATCAGACAAGACTTCAGGTAGAAGTAGTAAAAGATTATTAAGGTGGTTCATACCTCAAAACTTTGCCCGGTGACCAATCCTATATTTATTTTTTTTTGCTGTGGGTAGCTGGTGTGCTGATCAGTAGTAAAACGTTGAAAACAATTCGATGGTCTTCGATCTAGATATTTTTGCGCACAACCGCGAAAGTAGTAGATAAAGAGGATTTGGTGGACGATTGACCTTTGACCTCTGAGTGCACTATCCCATGATGCATCACGTGACCGGAAGTGATCTTTGACCACGTGATCGGAAGTGACCTTTGACCCCTGCTTCCGGTCACGTTACCGAAAGTTGCAGCGCAGGGGTCAAAGGTCACTTCCGGTCACGTGACCGCAAGTGACCGCAAGTGATGCATCATGAGATAGAGTGCGCTCAGAGGTCAAAGGTCAGTCATCCTCCAAATCCCCTTTATCGCTCGTGTGACGTCACAGAGGTCATATGCCGCACAACGTTCGTCCTACGTGCCCAGCATAAATGGCAAGTGGGGAAACCTCGTCATAGCCATAAAGCGAGAGAAGGGAAACCGTATTGGCGCGAAAAAAACAACACATGAATCCATGGGAAGTCAGACTTATAGTAATAAACATAACCTATAGGTGGTGTACGATGTTGTTATGACGAGTCTATGATCAGTGCGACCCCAGGGTCGAGCGTTTATTGTCCATTATGTCTCCGCAAAAAAATAAACATACAAAATGGCAGCGCTTGCTGTGGGGATTCCCCTTTTAGCATCGATCGTGCTGCCCTCTGGAGGAAAGGAAGACAGCTCTGATTGGGTTATCTCCCCTGATTCGAGCATTTTTGCATCTATATGGGGAATGCCTGTATGGGGTATAGGGGTGGTCATTTTTTTATTATGGATTATACTATGGGATGAGGGGTCTTCTTGTCTTCGTCTCACCACGTAAAACACGATGTGAGGGGTCTAGAAGCTAAGCGGTGAATTTTGTTGAAAAAGTCACTGTGCGCATGCGCATTGGGCAAGTAGCGCTGGGGTGGACGTTTTGGGGCCTAGGTGGGCTCCTAGTTGTCCGATGGGGTCGAATGAGGTATTAGTGTGAAGCACTCGTGAGGGAGCATCCGACTGAATGGGTGTGATGTGGAACTGACGTCAGCCTGCGCATGCACAATAGACAAAGAGGCATGGGAATGGACGTTTTGGGGTCGAGTTGGGCCCTAGTTGTCCAAATGGGTCGTGGGAGGTGTCAAGGTGAAGCTCTCTTCCAGGGCGATCAAGTCATGGGTGGGTGCATGTAAAATTAGGATTGGGGTCGAACTTATAAAAAGCGGAAGTCGAAATATAATAGGGAAACCCCTATCAACCAGTTCTAGAGGAGTTAATATCGGTCCCCGGCTTATCGGGGCCTGCCGACAGAGGCAGGGTGGGTGAGTGGGTGTATGTAAAATTAGGATTTGTCCCGAGAATATAAAAAGCGGAGCAAGTACTTTACCCCTAAAATAGGGAAAACCCTTATCAACCAGGTATAGAGGGGCTAACATCGGTGCCCGGCTTATCGGGGTCTGCCGACAGAGGCAGGGTGGGTGAGTGGGTGTATGTAAATTCAGGATTTGTTCCGAATGTATAAAAAGCGGAACACTGACTTTACCCTGCGCAGGGGTCAAAGGTCACTTCCGGTCACGTGGCAAAGGTCACTTCCGGTCACGTGGCCGGAAGTGCACTTAGAGGTCGAAGGTCAATCGTCTTCCAAATCAGCTTTATCGCTCGTGCGACGTCACAGAGGTCATATGCCTCTGGGTCAGTATCATTATATGACCGTAATCGGAAGTGACGTCACAAGACTGTTGGCACCCCCTGATGTCAATACAACTGCAAATCCCGTTATGCGCAACCGAATATTAATAATGGTGCGCAGGGGTCAAAGGGCACTTCCGGTCACCTGACAGCCCGGAGTTATCTCCACCCTATATCAGTTTTTGCCACCAGGGCAACGAATGGTCAATGCGATCGAATAAGCTCTTTCAAAGGGTCGGGGGACGTGGAACCAGAAGTGATGCATCATGGGATAGAGTGCACTCAGATGTCAAAGATCACTGTGAGATTTAATCCCCTTACTGGATATTAATAATGATGCGCAGGCATCAATAATGCCCTTACCGGATATTATTTAATGGTGCGCAGGGGTCAAAGGTCACTTCCGCTCACGTGGCCAGAAACGGAAGTGATGCATTGTGGGATAGAATGCACTCAGAGTTCAAAGGTCAATGGGCCGGAATTTGCCCTATGGGAAATAAGTTCTAGCGATATGTATCGATGGTCATTCTCCGTGAATCGGTTTGTCTACGTGCTGCTCGTTTGACGTCACAGAGGTCATATGCAAATTTCCAAGGTCAATGCGACCGAATTAGCTCTTTCAAATGGGCAAGTCACGTGAGTGCGAGTGAAGTCAGAGAGGTCATATGCAAATTTGAATATGAGGAGGAGGTGGAAGAGGAGTGAAGAGGAGGAGGAGGAGGAGGAGGAGGAGGAGGAAGAAGAAGAAGAAGAGGAGGAGGAGGAAGAAGAGGAGGAAGAATGAAGTTGAGTGAGTGAGTTGTCATATAAGGTCGGTTGTACACCATTAGCCTCAGCCTGTAATCACGCTCTGATCGGGTACCATGTCGAGTGCATGTACGTTCTGTCAGAGAACCTTCTCTCCTCGCGACAATATGTTCAGACACATTCAATGCAAACACAATCAAGAGACACCACCGAGGCCCGCTATAGGTCCATCAAATGGAGTAGAGCATCCCTACACCATGACGGTGAGCGGCGCTACGGGATGTGGAAACACGTCCTGGGTAATGAAGTTCTTAGAGGAAAGTGTAGCAACCCCAGCTCCGACACGCGTTGTATGGTGTTATAGCCAATGGCAGCCCGCGTACGAAACTACGCGATTACAGAATGTTTCGTCCCTGGAATTCCTCACGACATAAACGAACCGTATAACTTCGATTCCGAGCAGACCAACGTGGTAGTGCTCGATGACCTGATGAGTGCGGCCAAGGACAATTCGAAAATCACGGACCTACTCACCAAAGGGTCCCATCATCGGAATCTGTCCATCATCTATTTGACCCAGAATCTCTTTCTTCAAGGGAAGGCGTCCAGAGATATTGCCTTGAACTGCCAATACTTTGTGTTCTTCTCCAATCCCATTGAAAGAGCACAAATCCATGTGTTTGGTAGTCGAATTTATCCTCAGAACATCGACCATTTCATGCAGGCGCTTCAAGTCGCGACAAGTCGTCCGTACGGCTACCTGTTCTTAGACTTGAAAGCTCATACCCCCGAAGATCGCCGATTGACGACCCCCTGTTACCCGGCGAGGGGTCACCACAACGTCATATACCCCTACATCATCCAGCTATTCCAAATCTGGCAGAGCCGGCCAGCAGCAGCAACCCGCAACCATACAGCGGGTCCCCGTCATGCCATCAGTCTCGGAATATCACCCAACCGCAAAGGACCAACCCAAACCCGTACCAGGGATTGAACACAATGTAAAAAAGGTTATAGAAGCATTTGTTCAAAGAAAGTATGGACGCCAAGATGGGCGAGACGTTGGGGGGCCACAGAAAACAAGTTTCATCACAAAGGGTACTCGAAAGAGGAAGCCGCAATTTTAACCCATAACCCATTAGCACCCAGACTACGACGGAATTTACGTCAGGAGTATGCCGACCTCGTGACCCATATGAAATTGTTGGACAAGGATCCGGTCCATATGAAAATCGAAAGAACAGCGTCTATCTTGAAAACCTCGGGCATGAACTGGAAAGCGTATGCCATAGCAATAGCACAACAGAAATATTTGTTTGAACGCATCATTAAGACCAAAAGCGTCCCACTATAGATAGACCACACGGCACCATCTTCCTTATTTCACCATCAGCATTATAGAGTCCACCTTGTTTGAACTCAACAACGAGGATATTCTAGCCAAAGCGTTACGTCAAGCCAATGTCGATGCTATTATTGATACAGCTCAAGGTGGAATTACCGTTCAGCACCAAAGCATGCGTTGTCATACCAACACAACTACCCGTGCCCAGAATCTGCTGACAATGTATGAGGCATTTCAAACCTTTATGCAGACGCAGCTGGAGACGGGAAATTATCAACATAAAGATGTCCGTCCGTAGATGATCGACAATGCATAAGGCGTTGGGATAGGACGTTAAGGTGTTGAGACGGGCGTTAAGGCGTAACGACGGGCGTTGACGGGCGTCACCGCATTTCAAATGAAATAGTGTCAATTCCATGAAAATCATATCTTCTGAGCTAGTTCACCAGGGCGATGAAGCGTTAAGCTGGACGTGGGTGGGCGTTACTGTCCATAAAACCATAAAAGCAAGCATATCCCAAAGACGTGCACAGTTGACGTTCCATTCAGCAGACACTCTACAACAATGTTCACGTGTACGACTTGCTCGAAGCCCTTTCATCGCCTGGACATTTTACGTTATCACACACGTGCACGCCACGAAGTACCCACGCATACATGTGCAGATTGTGATATAGCCTTTAAGCATCCCAGTCAATTGAGACGTCACCAAAATGTCATACATGGATCACTCTCGAGACCGGATATTTCAGTTCCCATGGAAATGCATCTTCGAATGGAAGAACCCATGGATGTTGATCCGCTGCCCCGAATTGAAGAGCCGATGGAGATTGATTCCAGTGTCGAGGAGCCCTTCCATGTGTCGAGGAGCCCTTCTATCTTCCTTCTCTGCATCCTCGAATAGAAGAACGCACGGAGGTCGATTCGCCGCCCCGAATTGAAGAGCCGATGAAGATTGATCCCAGTGTTGAATGGGAGAAGTAAGAGCTCCGAGCTCCAGTATCCTCGATTGCCTGAATTACAAGCGTCTGGTCCGTCATTCATAATACAGCCGTCGTCCATTAGAGAATATCCGCGTCCATAATCCAAAGACCTATTCCATATTCCATATAACAGTATTAGCACCAAATTCAAAAAGACAATCATAGTATACACAAACATAGGATTAAAGACCTATAGTTTACACTGAACGAAGATTAAACTTTCTGATATGGCGGCTTCTGATTGGACAAGGGCCTTCTTAAATTGTAAACATACCCAAGACGGCGCCCCCACCGTGGGTATGATGTACTGGAGGGATAAATAAAATGATTGACCTGTCATCCTTGTTATTGTTGTTCTCTCATCTGTCATCATCATGGCGTTACGACTTTCAGATAAGGCGTTAAGATAAGCGTTTAGGCGTTGAGGTAGGTCGTTAAGGCGATGAAACGGGCGTTAAGGCATAAAGATAGGGCGTTACGGTGTTGAGACGGGCGTGAAGGCGTAACGACGGGCGTTGACGGACGTCACTGCATTTCGATGTATTGGTGGCAATTCCATGAAAATCAGAGCTTCTGAGCTAGTTCACCAGCGTTGACGGGCGTTACTGTCTATAAAAGCAAGTGTATTTCCAAAACACGCACAGTCGACGTCCAACCGTCAACATGGCTTATACTTGCTCTGAGTGCGAACGCACGTTCACCAGACGTTACGATATGATGCGACACTAGAAAAATATACATTGGATTGAAGACTTCGAGGAGTCCACTGAGGCGGATGCTGATAGAGAGACTGCTGAGAATCCACCAACTGATACCGAAACAGAGATTGCTGAGAGTCTATCTAGTGATACGGAGAGGTTGACCTCCAATAGTCAGCCTACATGCCAGGGAAGTGAGAAAGAAGCTACCTTCTTGGATCGTATTGTGCATGAAGCTATTCATAGTTATGCTGCGGTAATCGAAGACAGACGGCGGACAGGATAACGTACAACAGGCATACACCCAAATGCGCCCCTGCATCAGGAAAACAGCCATGGCCATGCATGAACGGTATAGCCTGCTGCCACTTGAAATGAAAGGCGACCCCACGCCACAGGTCCATCATGAAGACCAAGCGTCACTTGGAAGAGGATATGGAGTTACCACCCACCGAGGCCTTGAAAAATGCGATCAGAATGCGCAAACAACTGTTTGAGGATATGCTGCCGTTAAAGTATCCTGGACTGCCCGACGACGATTAGAACAAACGGATGAGAGCGACCATGACCGAAGACTGAACTGTCTGAAATGGCAAATTATGATTGGACAAGAGCAGCTGAAAATACATACAATCAAGAACGAATATGACAGATACAGCGCCAAATGGCCGCCTCTGATTGGACAAGAGTACTTGAATTGTAAACATACCCAACGCGGCTCCCCCAGCCTGGGTATGATGTAACATTGGGGAGAATAAACTATATGAAAACATGTTGCTGTTGTTCTCTCATCTGTCGTCCTTGATGTTGTTCTGTCATTGGTCTACATCATGGCGGCAAGGCGCTAAGCGAGGGTGTTACGATAAGGAGTTAAGATAATGCCGTTAAGGTGTTATGGTACGGCGTTAAGGCGTAACAGCGGGAGTTCATTTGGACCAGGGATGGTCTAAACCCCAAAACATTCATGATTCCCCATGGTTTAGGTGTAAAGTCCGTCTTCCGCTTCTTGTATTTTCGGGAAAACCCCCCAAAACGTTCATTCCCATGCATCTTTGTCTACTGTGCATGCGCAGAATGACGCCAGTTCCACGTCACACCCATCCAGTCGAATGCTCCCTCACGATTGCTTCACACTGATACCTCACTCGACCTCATCGGACCAAATAGGGGCCCACCTAGATTCCAAAATGTCCACCCCAGCGCTACTTGCCCAATGCGCATGCGCACAGTGACTTTTTCAAAAAAAATCCCCGCTTGGCTTCGTGACCCCTTCCATCGTGTTCTACCTGGTGAGACGAGAAAAACAAGATCCCACAGCCCATAGTAAAATCCACAAGAAAAAAAAAGACCACCCCTATACACCATACAGGCATTCCCGTACAGATAACCCGGAATTTGCCCTACAGATGATTCGCCCATTCAGAGTTGCTTCCTTGCCTCCAGCGGGCAGCACGATCGATGCTAAAAGGGGGATCCCACAGCAAGCGCTGCCATTTTGTATGTTTATTTTTTTTGCGGAGACATAATGGACAATAAACACTCGACCCTGGGGTCGCACTGATCATAGACTCCCCATGATAACATCGTACAACACATGTAGGTTATGTTTATTACTATAAGTCTTACTTCCCATGGATCCATGTATTTTTTTCGTGCCAATACGGTTATTCTTCTCTCGCTGTATGGCTATGACGAGGGTTCCCCACTTGCCATTTATGCTGGGCATAGTGCTGGCGATGTTGTCGGGGACCCTGTTTGATGACGTGCATTCCGGGACTGACGTAAGACGAACGTTGTGCGGCATATGACCTCTGTGACGTTACGCGAGCGATAAAGGGGATTTGGAGGACGATTGACCTTTGACCTCTGAGTGCACTCTATCCTATGATGCAACACTTCCTGTCACGTGACCGAAAGTGACCTATGACCACGAGACCGGAAGTGACCTTTGACCCCTGCGCTGAAACTTTCTGTAACGTGACCGGAAGCATGGGTCAAAGGTCACTTCCTGTCACGTGACCGGAATTGATGCATCATGGGATAGAGTACACTCAGAGATCAAAGGTCAATCGGCCCCCAAATCCTCATTATCTACTACTCGCGAATATCACCATGTCAGCCGGTTTTTTGCCAAATCATGAAAAAATTTCTGCGCAACAAGGCAAGGAAGTCAAAGCATGCATATATACATCGATTTTCTTCGTGCCGCCACTTCCGGTTTTGGTCAAGTGACCGTAAGTGACCTTTGATGCTTGCGCATGCGCACAATACCGAATAAAATGGTGTGCGGGGGATAAAAGGACACTTCCGGTCATGTGACCGGAAACGGAAGTGCCGTCGCAAAGGTCAAAGGTCAATCGGTCCTTTAATACTCAAGAGGCGTCTACGTGCCATTTTTTAACGTGACCGAGGTTAACATGGGTCAAAGGTCGATATGCCTTCATATACGCATTCAAAGAGACCAAGAGGCGTCTACGTGCCCTTTCGGAACCTGGGGCTTTCCTTAAACCGGTTAACCACGGTATACAATGAACCAGGTCACGCTGCAGGTACCAGCGCAGTGTCCAGCCGGATCTTCCGCCGTAGTTGAGTAACCGGAGGTGGAACCCTGTACGGAGAATCAGTGGGGCTAGAAACATGTGAGTTTTACCAATTGTGTCACCTCTACCCAGATTTCTGCCCTAGGGTAGTGTGTGGTGAGGGCATCGAGTTGCGCATGCACAACCGGAAGTGGAACCCTATACGGAGAACCAGTGTGGATAGAGACGTGAGAATTTCACCAAATGAGTCGCCCAGGGCCAGACCTTTGTCCTAGAATAGTGTGGGCAAGGAATAGGGCTGCGCACGCGCAACAGGAAGCGGAACCCTGTACGGAGAACCAGTGGAACTAGAGACATGGGGATTTCACCAAATGAGTCGCCGGGGTCAAAACCTCTGTCCTAGAGTAGTGTGAGTGAGGAATAGGGCTGTGCATGCGCAACTGGAAGTGGGACCCTGTTCGAAGAACCTGTGGAACTAGAGACATGAGGATTTCGCCTGGTGGCCTGGTCCCAGGCCATAGGACTGCGCATGCGCAACCGGGCGAACCAAGGCACTATAAAGGCGAGGGTCAGTGACGGTGATTGCTATCTATGTATACCGTGGGTCATTCTTGGCATGCGTGGGGCGTTACCAGGACTCCACTAGAATCTTCACCTTGGACTCTGATCTATAGTCGGCCTTCGAGAAAGTGGTGCCTATTGATGATCAGCTGTTTACACCGGACGATCGGTCAGTCGTCCGGTTGGCCTGGTCTCCTGTTATTGAGGACGTACTGGCCGAGCCCAATGAGCAAATTATAAAACACGTATAAAAAGGTGGACGACGAGAGGGATATCCTATTCTCGCTTCCGTGACACACAAAGATATCCTAGCGGAACTTAGCGCCCGTATTCTACCGTCGGAGGACGACAACACCATAGATAATCCGAATGTGCTCAACCAACCCATTGGCAATTGCACCCTTACAACGGAGGCCGGTAAGGCATCAGAACCCAATGAAAGCATCAAGAAAGGAACTTCGACCCCCGGTGCCAGATAGTCTCGGATAATTTGGGGTGTACTTTTCATGTTACTATCCCATGATGCACAATAAAGAGGGCTAATAAATAGAGCCAAATTTTTTGGTATGTACTCGCTTTTTCTAAATCATGCCGCGTGCGCGATCCAGAGAACCGCTCTCTAGGAATCTAGTCCCCAATGAGGAGGAGAGAAACTTGACCACAGATCCTGACGAAGATCACAGATCGCCCACGTAGGTGTTACCAATAAAGGAGATTGTGAGTGTACCGACGCCATTGGCCTACCAGCCGACACTGTTTTCACCGCCATCGCCATGTATTGGACCTGTACAATTTCCGACTTTTGAGGACCACGGGCTTCAAGTTAAATCTTACCTTTGGCCATTTATTACGGCATAAGGAGACGGACCCGCTCCGGTAGTTTTACCCCGGTCATAATACCCTCGTGTACGACCAGCCTTTCGCCATTACGGATCGGACACTGGACACGGCACTCGCCCAACTGGAGCCTTTGGATGTCTTGGAATGGACCGGACACCAATGCCCCAACACCAGATGAGAGGTGGAGATGACGATGAAAGTTACATTTTACGTGACTAAGATGATCGAACACCCGATCCTTTGACCTGATTAAAATGCTGGAGAGCCATGTTGGATAACCGCCTTTCACGGGAGAGGGAGACTTACATATTTTGTCATTCACGTAATGTCCATGACGGGGCATGACCCCCGAGATCTTCCTGTACGTCTAAGAGAATAAGGTCGATAACATGGAGGAGGGAGACATCTGTGATGCGGACCCTACACAACGGCGACCGGCTCACAATCGTCTGTCCCGGGAGGGTTGGACCAGATTCAAACGGATGTTGTCTCGTGAACTGAACGGTCATCTCATCCACTTGTGTCACGATGTGTTCGCCCGACGCGGCCCATTCTTTGCTCGATTGGCTCGGCTAGATGGGGGTACAATGCATTTTGCCCTCCACCATGTTCTATGGTCCGCGTTGGAAGATACCGTGATGGCGTGGATCATGTGCTTATAGAGGAAGAATGGTCATCAGACGAGTTGGATTGACCACATGCCATGGACGATGTGCTGGCAGAAGCCGAAGAAAGAAACGAGACAGGAACACCGACCCCGATCCAAGATACAACCCTTAATCAATAAAAGATACAGCCCGGTCGTTTGTCACCATGAATAGCTGGAAGAAGGTGTTGGACTTGTAACACATCCAGACACGTGTACCTTACATCGAGCTACCCGCCACTATTTTCCATGGAGCTGTGTCATCGTAGGGCTCTATGGCAAGCAGATTTGGTTGATATCAGCACCTTCGTCAAATACAGCGATATGTCTTGATATGCATCGATATCCTGTCGAAGTATGCGTGGGTTGTACCCATGCGGACGAAAACTGGGGAGAAACTCTTAGCTGCTGCGATCGAGAGTATCTTCAAGAGGAGTCGCGAACCCGTGTATTTGCACAGAAGGGACGGAATTCCTCAACAGACCGTTCCAACAGCTTCTGAAAGCCCAGAAGGTGCTCTTTTTTCACACGTGCAACGAGACCAATGTTTTAGTTGCGGAAAGGTTCAACAGGACGTTCAACACCCGAATGTACACATATTTCACCTACAATACAAGAATACAAGGTGGTACATCGATCCGGCGTATCTTGTAGCCCATGCAATCACAACCTCGACGGAAGGAGCTATTCAAAATCGGCGACCCTGTACGGATCAGTAAATTCAAGGGCAAGTTCGGGAAGAGTTATCTCCCCGAATGGAGCGATGTGCAATTAGCGATTAAACGCCACGTACCCCGACAACCACAAGTGTACGAACTGGAAGATCTTCAAGGGGGTCATTTCAAGGAACATTTTACGAGATGGAATAACAGCCCGTGATGAAAACAGCACAAGACTACCAAACGCATCCTGAGGACGCCGAGGCAAGACGATGCATTTCGTGAAATGGCAAGGCTGACCCAGTTCTTTCAATTCCTGGGTTCAGGACAACCAGATGAAACGGCTATAAAGTAATAAGCGTTAATTCTACGTTAGACGATGAACACAGTACTATGGACAAAAAACAGCGTATGCCATTTGTTTGTGCAAAAAGGTAAAGCATATTATGTAAACACATCCACATCCACAGTGGCTATCCCAGCTGGGTTGTGCGTTTGATGATGGGGATAATAAACGAAATAAATAGAGCACACCATCATGGGTGACCTTTTATTTGGAGTGATGGGATGTTCGAAAAGTAGCCCACAAAGAATATAAATGGCAGGGTTGCGGGTTCCGGAAGCACGCACCGACGTTCCATGTATTGAATTACAAGCGTCTGGTCCGTCATTCATAATTCAGCCGTCGTCCATTAGAGAATATCCGCGTCCATAATCCAAAGACCTATTCCATATTCCATATAACAGTATTAGCACCAAATTCAAAAAGACAATCATAGTATACATAAACATAGCGTTACAATCAAAGCGTGACTGAGATACATCATTCTTTAGATGACGACTTTACAACGAATATTATGGATTAAGAATACTGAACAGCGATACGGATTTGATATTTTTGGAACATCATGATGTCTTGCCGGCATCATTGAAAACTGTTGACCGCTTCTCTCTTGCAGGAAACAAGCCTGTTTATGTATACTATGACTGTCTTTTTGAATTTGGTGCTAATAATGTTATATGGAATATGGAATAGGTCTAACAGCTCACCAAATACCATTATAAGAGTTGTCAGAGCATTTCCATCATAGCTCTCTAGATTTGTATCTAATACCGCTTATGCCGGTGCTAGAGGCCGTGTGGTCATATCATTCAAGTTGGCACATGAACAGGTACAATAAAAGCGTACCTGAGATACAACACATATCACGAATCGTTAGATTCTTGGTATGTGCTTTAGAATAGGTTAACCAGAAGACTATTCTGTGAAGTCATGTGACGCAGTCAGTATGTCGGCACCTCTTCCCACTTCCCTTATATGTGTTGTAATTTTTACCTGTATATGGCGAGATTCTGCTGGTGGACGTTTCGTCCCCGAGGCCCGCCCCCTGTACAGACCTTTTGATCTTTGATATATGTTGGCATTGTGGGAAGTTGATGCTGGGTCGACATCGGGCCTTACAAACTAGTCTTTTGTGTTAAATGCCGTCATTTACATCTGACGATGATACAGCTCACCATCTCCAATGTACGAGTTGTCACAGCGAAACAGCTCACCAAATACCATTATAAGAGTTGTCAGAGCATTTCCATCATCGCTCTCTAGATTTGTATCTAATACGGCTTATGCCGGTGCTAGGGGCCGTGTGGTCATATCATTCAAGTTGCCACATGAACAGGTACAATAAAAGCGTACCTGAGATACAACACATATCACGAATCGTTAGATTCTTGGTATGTGCTTTAGAATAGGTTAACCGGAAGACTATACTGTGAAGTCATGTGGCTCTGTCAGTATGTCGGCACCTCTTCCCACTTCCCTTATATGTGTTGTAATTTGGATTATGGACGCGGATATTCTCTAATGGACGACGGCTGAATTATGCGCCGACGAAATCTATGGATGCACTCTATGTTTCAACAGGTGGATATTTGACTCATCGACAAACTCGACCAACACTTAATCTTATCGCGCCTACATCGAAAAGCTGTTGTCGTACGGGCGAGAGGCTAAAAACTCTCAGTTGACAGCCTCTTTATTCTATCGGGACACAACCCAGCACATGGGCACGGAGAATAACAATACAGGATGAACAAATGGCGGGCTTTCACAGGGAACGGCAGCTCGATCAATCTCATCGGTCAACTGCGCGCAAACCTCTTCATCAGAGATCGCTACCTCTTGAACAAGATTCCCATCAAAAGCTTCGCCTTGATCACCACTGACGTAGTCGGGCACCCAGTTGACTATAAGATCATCATCTAAGACGCAGTTCTGTATGTCCGAAAAGTGAAACCTAATCCAGCCGTCCAATTGGATCACCTCAAAGCGATACGGATTTGATATTTTTGGAACATCATGATGTCTTGCCGGCATCATTGAAAACTGTTGACCGCTTCTCTCTTGCAGGAAACTAGCCTATGTTTTGTATACCATGATTGTCTTTTTGAATTTGGTGCTAATACTGTTATATGGAATATGGAATTGGACTTTGGATTATGGACGTGGATGTTCTTTAATGGACGTTGGCTGAATTATGAATGACGGACCAGACGCTTGTAATTGGAAAGAATATCAGCCCAGTACTGTATCAGACGTGTTCTCTATGCTTGCCGGGACTTGTTCTTGTGAGAATTACCCAAGCGACTGATCCTGGCCTGTGTGGAGAATACCATTTTCAACGGAGCCTACCCGGAGAATCCGTTTGACTAAACTTTTCACGATCAATTTTGTGGGATTGACCTGGGATGTCATTGTGCACACTACCGGTCATGGTAAGAATAAGCCTCAGCTCCTCAGAGAGCTTGTCGCAAGAAGCGACTAACTGAGGCACCCGTGGGGTTCCCGTGTATGAAAAGGAATAGGACCCCACCGTGTGGTTCCCGGGTGTGAAAAGGAATAGGACCCAACGTCGTGATATGACTGAAATATAGTTGAAGGCGACGTTAAATCATATTCACTCAATCACTCACCCCATACATGTGGACGGACAGCAGGTCCAAGCCACTGATTTAACACCGAACAATCTGAGATACATCATTCTCCAGAAGACTTTACAACGAATATTATGGATTAAGAATACTGACCAGCGATACGGATTTGATATTTTTGGAACATCATGATGTTTTGCCGGCATCATTGAAAACTGTTGACCGCTTCTCTCTTGCAGGAAACTAGCCTATGTTTATGTATACTATGATTGTCTTTTTGAATTTGGTGTTAATATTGTTATATGGAATAGGTCTTTGGATTATGGACGCGGATATTCTTTAATGGACGACGGCTGAATTATGAATGAGGGACCAGCCGCTTGTAATTTGAACGAGAGAATTTGATTCAGGCCAATCAGATCCTGTTTGCAGCGACAGCTCAAATCAACTAGGATGAAGGAAATATGATCAGTCGGGAGAACTACCCTAACGGATACACGTCGTTCCATTTCGATCTGACCGCCACCTTAGAGAACGACCAACAGCTGGACAGAGCCAAGCAAAGTAACTCACGGTTGGAAATCCACTTCGTACGAGCCCTTAGGAGCACCATCAATGTGATTTGCTCGCCAAGTTTGACAACATCGTTCAAGTGGACAAGACGTACAACGTCCTGTGTGGATTTGCCACCTAACATGGATACAGACCAGATATCGACCGTACTGGAGAATGATCCTCGGACACGCACTATCTCTCAATGGGGTGTTCCTGTCAGACCGCTAGTATCCTGCCGCATACGTCCTCAACACAGATCCGATATATCGTTCCGGTCAACATTTGGTGGCCGTGTACTTGACAGAACAGCAGAGCGAATACTTTGACCCGTACGGTCTGCCTTCCATCCATTCCGACCTAATGCCCTTCATGGACGAAGGCATGAAGGCACTGTGTTGGAACAGTCAAACTTTGCGAAGCATGAGCTGTAGCGTGTGCGTACAGTACTTCCTGTTTTATCTCTACCACCATTGCCGTCGGCTGAATCTAAACTACTATCGTGCAGATGTTTGTCGAGTACCCCCAGGCAGAAAATCGAGATGTAGGCCTACTGGTGTACAACTGGGCCGCAGATCATTTAAATGTACAAGCCCCGTTCTGGGCTTCAGTTCTCACGTGATTGTTCTCAAGTTGTTGTTGTTTTTTATTGTTGTTTTTGAATAAAAACAAATGAGAGCTTACCGAAAACATTCCTGTGTGTTTGCAGTACAATAAGTTATGAGCATAAACAAGTGGTTATAAATGCCCCAAGCTTCAACATAAATGCGGGATTCTAATTTTCACCAAGCTGGTATAGGCCAGTCAATCAGCCGTCTGGGAAAGTAGTCAACAAGCGGCCTAGGGTGGGATCAAATGTAGCCAATCAATGCCCCAGAAAACAAACCAATGCAAGAGCGCTGTAGTCAAATAGAGAGCTAATGAAATCATCCCACATACCAAATACATGTGTTGGTCTAGACTAAGAGCATTCCAGCACAATTTTTTGACGAGGAAGGATCATGGCCAGTTATAGCTACATGAGCAAAACGTAGAACGAAAAAAACCCATAGAGTTCAAGGTGCGGGTAAAGACAAGAAAGACGACAAGAATGTTCAAGCCGGGTGTCGGACCACCGATGCAATCTCCAGAGGTGACGTATAACCCCGAAAGAGTGAGGACCATCTACCTGGTCTGCGGGGGAAAGACCAGACTCCTGAGTACCGGTGTAGCAATAATGGTTGTCCCGCAGTACTAGTTGCTATTGAGCAACTTTACATGCTGGGGCCTGATACTGGACAACTATTCCCAGGTGACGGACAACCCTTAATACGACTTAGTTATAATCGTGATAAAACCTGGACAACCACTTCTATTGTCGGACAACGTATCCCCGGGTGTAGTTGTCCATGGACAACCTATGATAGTATCAGTTGTCCCGGGACAACTCACAACAGTATATATTATCCATGGACAACCTGTCCCAGTAATGGCTGTCCGACGGACAACCACTAACCAGGACAACGTTCACCTTCACACCGGTACTACTCGACATCAACCGGGCAGTACGCCAGTCCATGCCTGCAATGGATTCTCCCTAAACAATGAGAAAACACTCTAAAAACAATAAAGTTCATTTTTAGGGCCAACAATTCTTCACGAAAGAGAAGTTCTCATTAAGCACAATTTTCTCTTTATGGTATTTTTTTGTGGTTTAAAAAACCGCTACCATGACACCATCTGCATGACACATTGGGAACCAATATGGTTCACCTAGACACAAAAATCTCCCACTTCAAATGCACTTTTTCGACTGCACATGCGAATATTAACGACACTTCCAGTAAAAACCAACCCAGTCGGACCCACGAGCGCTTCAATATGACACTCCATACAGCTCGTTTGGACAATGGATGGCTCAAAAGGTCCATTTTAATTAATTTCCGACAATTTCCCGTAATGCCCGGCAATGCTTCAGGCCAGATATCTATGAGTCTCGTTGATTGCCGAATTGATGACGTCCCAGGACTGTCCTGGCTCCAGTCACGTAACCGGAAGTGTCCTTTAGCCCCGGCGCATGCGCATCCCTATTTCTCACCACACGTTACCCTTGGGCGGAAGCCGGGGTCCAGGAGACACATTTGGTTAAATCCCCATGTCTCTAGCCTCACTGATTCTCTGTGCAGGCTTTCGGTTGCGCATGCGCAGCCCTGTGCCTCAACACACTCTACCCTAGGACGGAAGACTGGGTCCAGGCGACTCATTTGGTGAAATCCTCATGTGTGTTGCCCCACTGGTTCTCCGTACAGGGTTCTACTTCCGGCTGCGCATGCTCAGCCTTATGTCCTCACTCCACACTACCCTAGAGCTGAAGCCTGGGTCCAGGCGACTCATTTGGTAAAATCCCCATGTCTCCAGTCCCACTGGTTCTCCGTACAGGGTCCCACTTCCGGTTGCTCATGCTCAGCCCTACCCCACGCTACCCTGGGGAAGATCCTGCTGGGCACACCCTTACTGTGCTGGTACCTGCAATGTGATTTGGTTCTTTGCACACCATGGTTATCCGGTTTACGGAAATGCCCCAGGTTCCGAAAGGGCGCGTAGATGCCTCTTGACCCTTTGAAAGCGTGTATAAAGGCCTGTTGACGTTTGACCTTTATTGAACCTGCCGCTTTAATTTCCCTTCCCCATCTTTTTGCGGATGACGGTTCTTGAGATCATTAAGTAGTAGTACTGGCCGTATAACATGGCTGATTGACCTTTGTGACGTCACTTCCGGTTCCGGACACGTGACCGGAAGTTACCTTGATCCCTGAATTTTTATCCGGTATTGTGCGCATACGCAGGGGTCAAAAGTTACTTCCGATCACGTGACCGGAACCGGAAGTGACTTCACAAATGTCAAAGGTCAATCAGCCGAATACCAAGTCTCAAATCTGTGTTTTCCAGTGGCTCTGGAGAATATTTTTCAAGATTTCGTTTACATTCGGATGATGAATATTTCGTTTCACGCAGCACAATCTCGTCCTGCAAATTAATGCTCTACGGAGAATCGGTGGTGTACTGCATGGTCCAGATGAAAACTATACATGAACAGTTTCCTAATCGAGTCAAAGAAAAGACTAGAATTAAAGTCGGAACAATAAAACCAGTTACTGCTTAAGGAGACTCAAACCTCATGACAGTCAGGGTGTCTTGATGGTATCATCGTTAGTTCGTGGATATGCAAATTTGTATTCCATGAATGTCGATAGTTTAACTGGTAACGAACCGGTCTCTGTGGCAACCGTCAATGACATAATTGTCCCAGCTGTGCCATTAACGGTTGCTACAGAGCTCTTCGGCTAAAGATGCATTCCGTTGAACAATTCTGTTGTATATCAGGAGTTCTGCTGGTGTTCCGACGCTCGGGGTTGCTGACCAATATCAACGTCACCGGATGACATAGGACTATGGTGTCATAGGACTTTCATGTTGAGAGAATCCACAGTAAGGTTATTTTGTTCGGATATCTTAATTTGGCAAGCCTTTTGCAACTCAGGAAATACGCATGTGCATTTATACTGTAACCAGCCTTGGGCTGGCTACATAGAAGACAAAAACAATGAACACGATGAACAAATACTCAGATCTATTCGAAATTACATGAGGTGTACAATCATATTTTGGGTGGAAGTAAATGTATATGTTCCACAGGACTACTTGATGAAAATGAGTATGGTTTATGCTGTTTTGCCGTGGCCGATTGGTGGGGTGTACATAAACTCGTAGCCAGATCTTGGGTCGGTATCGTACCAATACGTGATTCCGGCCTTGGTGAATTCCTCTCTGGTTACGTAACCGTCTTCGTCTTCGTCCAGTTCTCGGAATACCTTCTCCACAAACTGCTGGTCCTCCACACCGCACGCTTTGTAATACATCCCGAGTTCATCTCGAGACACCTTGTGATCTTTATCTGTGTCGATCACGTCAAACAGTGCACTGTACGTGTCAACGTTATGAAGCTTGTAACGCTCTCTCCCCACGGGGTCTGTTATAATGCCCCAGCACAAGTCGGCATACTCTTCTGCCGACACCCCTTCCTGTTCTTTTCCCGGCATCAACATATCACTCCATTTCGTGAACTGTGTCTTACAATATGCCGTGTCTCCTGGCGGCGTCCCAAGCAAGGTGCATAACATGTCCACCGTTTCTCCTAATCTGGCTTTCGAGACTCGCCCGTTCTCCGGATTGAGCAAATGGCAGAAGTTCACAGCTTTTTGTTGGTAAAAAGCTTTGTTTGCCATTGCAGTCATCACAGTGGCGAGAGAAATGGAAATTCTACGGAATGAGAGAAAAAAAATATATATAGTACCCTGGTACGTATCCTCGTCATCTGTGAAAAACTTGGGAGAAGTAAATAATGGGTACACTTCTTATCATACATGTGCGGCTTGTAGTTTGCGTGGCTGGTTATTACGTCACGAGCCAGCGAGAAGTTGGCGGTCGGAGTAAGGCTCGATCATTCCGATAATACTTTTCGATTCTACATTATATGTTGACCTGGCGTTAAAAAGAATGATCTAGAGATTATGTCCCTCATTTATATGGGCAGAGCATATGAAATTCAACCATCTCGCTGGGGTCTAATGGAGCCTGTTAAATGGAGCCTGCGCTGTGGTGAGGTTGATGAAAAGTAGTTCGCTTATGTACAAAACTGAAGGAGTTGTTCGGTCAGTAGTATATAAAAGCTAAATTGAGGTCCCTTGAGGTCTGTTTTTGAGGTAATTTGGGGAGGATTTGAGGAGGAGAGGTCAAGTGCACTCTAGTTCCGGCAGAATGACCAAAAAGCTACCCCCAACACAGGAGAGCTCCAATTGTTGCAGGGAATGTATTCCTCCGCGGTCATGCGGTCCTGGCGGTAATGCGGTCGCGGGAAAAAGCTTCCGCGGACAGAAAGTAGTGCCATGGGTTGACTTCCAATGTTAATGTATACGGGGAAGACCTAGGTGGGTCCCTAGTGGACCGATTGGGTCGAGTGAGGTATCAAAGTGAAGCATTCGTGAAGGGGCATCTGATGGGCTGGGTTTGGGGTTGAAATATGGTCATTCTGCGCATGCGCGGTGGCCCAAGTGTATGAAACTAGCCGTTTTGGGATCTAGGGGAGCCACTATTGGTCCGATGGGGTCGAGTGAGATATCAAAGTGAAGCCTATGTGAAGAGGCATCTGATGGGCTGGGTGTGGGATTGAAATGTCGGCATTCTGCGCATGCGCAGACGCAATGCGGAGCTCTCGTCCAATCAGAAGCGAGCATTTCAAATCCGTCACAGAGCTCTCAGCCAATCACAAGCGAGTATTTTGACCCAGTGCATTATGGGACATATCCAAGATGGCGGCACGTATGTTCAAGATGGCGGCACATCCGGTGTCGAAAACTGCCCATTTCCTCGGGATGTGGTCACCTAGTGTCGAAAACTGGACCCTGTATGGGTCCCGCTAGACCTTTTGGAGCTAGGGGAGCCACTAATGGTCCAATGGGGGCATATGAGGTATCAAAGTGAAGCATTCGTGAAGGGGCATCTGATAGGCTGGGTGTGAGATTGAGATATGGGCATTCTGCGCATGCGCGGTGGCCAAAGTGTATGAAAATAGACGTTTTGGAGCTAGGGGAGCCCCTAGAGGTCCGATGGAGTCGAGTGAGGTATCAAAGTGAAGCATTCGTGATGGGGCATCTGATGGGCTGGGTGTGGGATTATCGGCATTCTGTGGATGCGCGGTGGCCAAAGGGTATGAAAATAGACGTTTTGGAGCTAGGGGAGCCACTAATGGTCCAGTGGGGTCATATGAGATATCCATGTGAAGCATTCATGAAGGGGCATCTGACTGGACTAGCGGCTCGGGCGTTGTCACCGTTCTGCGCATGCGCAGACAGGGAGTTGTGGGAAAAGTGTATGGAAATAGACGTTTTGGGATTTAGGGGAGCCCCTAATGGGCCGATGGAGTCGTATGAGGTATCAAAGTGAAGCCTATGCGAAGGGGTGGGTGCATGTAAAATTTGTCCTGAAAAAAAAACGGAACATGGACTTTATCGAAAAATCCGGTAAAATGCCTATATGGGGTATGGGGTGTATATAGGTCGCCGGGCTTAAGGGGGCTTCCCTATCAACAGAGTTATCACCCTCTAGTTCCAGGGTGGGTGTATGTAAAAATTTTCCTGAAAAAATACGGAACTCGGACTTCATCCTAAATTACGGGAAAATGCCTATATGGGGTATGGGGGGGGTATAGGACCATCCTGGGAAACCTACTTCTCGACATTTGCGTTATAGATAGTGGGGTCTCGTTTTCTTAGTCTCGTCAAGACAAGCATGATAGGAAGTGTCGCGGAGCGAATCGGTGAAATTTTTGAAAAAGTACCATATAGCCCCATATAGTCCCATACTAGGGGTATAGGACCATCCTGGGAGTGAGTGAGTGAATAGAAATTAACGTCGCTTTCAACAATATTTCAGCTATATCACGACGAACCAACTAAGCACCGCCCAGCCCAGTTGTGTTCCTGCTACTTCAAAGTAGAGATCTTTGAAGCAGCATGGAACCAGACACCCTCCATCCACCCTATAAAACACTGAGGACACCACACAAGACACAGACAGGACGTTTACATGGTGCAATAAAGACAAGTGATATTACAGTGCTAGACACCACATTATCAAGTTCCTGTTGCTTCTCAGCAAAGTGCATTGAAGCAACAGGAACCTGTGCCCACCGGACACCCACCAGCCACCCGCGGACCATCCTGGGAAATCCACTTCTAGACATTTGCGGTATAGGTTGTGGGGTCTCGTTTTCTTAGTCTCGTCAAGACAAATATGATAGGAAGTGTCTCGGAGCGAATCGGTGAATTTTTTGAAAAAGTACGATATAGACCCATATAGTCCCATACTGGGGGTATAGGACCATCCTGGGAAACCCACTTCTAGACATTTGCGGTATAGGTTGTGGGGTCTCGTTTTCTTCGGTGAATCGGTGAAATTTTTGGAAAAAGTTCAGGGAGCCCCATATAGACCCATATAGTCCCATACTAGGGGTATAGGACCATCCTGGGAGACCTACTTCTAGACATTTGCGGCATAGGTTGTGGGGTCTCGTTTTCTTAGTCTCGTCAAGACAAACATGATAGGAACTGTCGCGGAGCGAATCGGTGAAATTTTTTTAAAAACTAGGGGTATAGGACCCCATACTAGGGGTATAGCACCAATGTTTGTCTCACTGGGAAACCTACTTCTAAACATTTGCGGTATGGTTGTTTGGATTTGTTTTCTTATTCTCGTCATTTATAACACGATAGGAAGTGTCCCGGAGCGAAACGGTGAAATTTTTGAAAAATGTCACTGAGACCCATATAGACCCATATAGACATTTGCGGTATGGTTGTTTGGATTTGTTTTCTTAGTCTCGTCAAGACAAACATGATAGGAAGTGTCCCGGCACGAAACGGTGAAATCCTTAGTCCGAATGCGTCATGGGAGGTGTCATGTTGTAGCTCTCGGGGTATAGACCCCGATTTGAGGGATATCCACAGCATCTGTGACGTCATTGGTGACGTCATCAGTATGAGTAGTAGCGAAATGGGGCATTTTTTAGCAGTGAAGGATGTTACTTGGTGTAGCGATGGACCATCCGCGGTGCGAATGCGTCGTGTGAGGTGTCATCTTGTAGCAACGCCCACCAACGCCATTCTTAATGCTTCAACGCCCTGGTGAAATAGCTCAAAAGCTCTGATATTCCATGGAATTGTCACTAATTCTTCGAAATGCAGTGACGCCCGTCGACGCCCGTCGTTACGCCTTAACACTCTAACATAACGCCATGATATAGACCGGAGAGAGAACAACAACAGCAACAACAACAAGGATGACACATGAGAGAACAACAAGAAGAAGAAGTTTTTTTCATATAGTTTATTCTCCCCAATGTTACATCATACCCACGCTGGGGGAGCCGCGTTGGGTATATTTACAATTCAAGAAGATTCTTGTCCAATCAGAGGCCACCATTTGCATCTGTCATATTCGTTCCTGTCCGTTAGATGTATTCTCGGCTATTCTTGTCCAATCAGAAGTCGCCATTTCAGAAAGTTCCATCTTCGGCCATGTTCGCTCTGAACCGTTTGTTCTAATCGTCATCAGGCAGGCCAGGATACCGTTGAGGAAACATATCCCCAGATAGTTGTTTGCGCATTCTGAGTATCTATCAGTGCATGGGTGAATACCTTCATCCGATGGGGGTGGTGGATCAGCTTGGTAAGGAAAAACGTAACATTGGTCACCCTCTTCACTGTCCACTTGGTGTTGGGTCGTTGTTGTTGGGCCCATCCCAAGACATCCAATTGTTCCAGTTTCTCCAGCATCATCTCTAGTGACCTCCGGTTAATGATGGTAAACGGTTGGTCGTACACTGGGTTGATGGCACTGGAAGAGAAATAGCGCAATTCACCCGTCATCTTATGGCATAAGATGTACCCAAATGCTACATTTAATGTGAAGGCCGTAGGTTGGTCATTGAAGATGGTTTCCACGTAGCTGCGTAGACGGGTGAGGTTGGTCAGTGGGAAATTGTAGATATCTTGAATAGGGCGATGACGGTGGAAACAGTGCCGTGTCATGGACCAATGGCGCCGATCGATGTCATTCACTGGATGATCTTCGGGTAAGAGATCGCTGGGAACATTTATGGGTTCGTCCAGAAAATGTTCGATGTATGGCGTATGACTCGAAACCGTAACGGTGGGGTCCGGCTGGAAATCCAGGCTCTTCCCAACTGTGGGTATAGGCGGGCTCTCCGTCATCGCATCACCAGTGGCGTTCGTCTTCCCGGGCTTATCTTCACTGGGTCTGACATTCCGCGGCTCCTCTTCAGTAGGAAGTTGTCGCCAAAACCGTAGAGACGGGGCATGAATCAGACGCTGATGCCGTCTTAACTGACTGCATCGTTTGAAGAGTTGACCACAATCCTTACATTGTTCCGTCGCGCCCTCGTGGAATGAGCGTTCGTGGCGCAGTAAATAATCCTCCCGATTAAATGACCGTGCGCAGGTTATACAAGTATACCGTGCATCGTTGTGGGTGGAGGCCTCGTGGCGTCGTAAATTATCTAGACGAGTAAACGGCTTCTGGCAAGTTGTGCAAGTGAACATCTTGCTGGTTGACAGTGTCTGATGAAACGTCAAGGCCGCTTCCCGTTTATAGCACGCTAGCTGTTGATCTATTTTTAGCACATATAGGGCGATGACGGTGGAAGCAGTGTCGGATCATGGACCAATGGCGTCGATACATCTCACTCACTGGATGATCTTCGGGTAAGAGATCGCTGGGAACATCTACCGCATCTTCCAGAAAATGTTCGTTGTTGTCAGGCGTATGACTGGAAACAGTAATGCTAGGGACCGGTTGGATATCTAGGCTCTTCTGAGCTGTGGGTATAGGCGGGCTCTCCGTGATCGCATCACCAGTGGCATTCTTCTCCCCGGGTTCATCTTCAGTGGATCTGTCCCTCCTGGGTGCCTCTTTAGTGGAAAGTTGTCCCTCGTGCCGTGGTGACGGACCATGAATCAAACGCTCATGCCGTTTTAACTGACTGGGTCGTTTGAAGAGTTGACCACATTCTTCGCATGGACGCTTGGGTGGCCCATGAATTGAACGTTCATGGCGCTGTAATGATCAGAGCGCTGAAACGACAGTGTAGGCCTACATATCGTACAGCTATACCGGGCGGTTCCATCGTGCTTGGTAGCCTCATGGCGGCGCAAGTCGTGCCGGCGAGTGAATGATTTCGAGCACGTAGTACAAGTGAACATCTTGCTGGTTGACAGAGTGTCTGATGAAACGGCCAGGCCGTTTCCTTTTTATAGCAAGCTAGCTGTTGATCTATTTTTAGCACAATCAGTTCAACTT